>JPYR01000133.1:39395-53269 GCA_000775305.1 Belgica antarctica | reverse complement strand
TTTTCCACCTACCGTCACTGAACCTCCCACCGCAGATTCGACTTCCACGAGGCCGCCAACACCTTTTCCAACTACCGTCACCTATGAAGCCATTACTACCTCAACGAAATCTTCTGTTGCACCGTCTACTGAGGCGCCATCCTCAAATAAACCCATTTCTTCAGAACTTCCAATCAGCATTGCATTTGCTTGCACATTAGTTATCTTTTTCATCGTAGTTTACATTTGGATCGCAATTTACATCAAGTACAAAGAAGAAACTTTCTTCCATGGAGACTCGAAAAATACCAATGCATCAAATCAGGTGAACGCTGTTACAGTCTTATCTAACAAACTGTTCTACATCTCAGACTTTCCAACTAAATTGAATTCGTTCACTTGAACGTAACTTAAATCGATCTGTTTATAAATTGTGAAATTTCCACAGGGAGTCAAAATTACTTGCGAGAAAATAAAATTAGAAATGACATGATGAACGAGAATTTGAAACGCTTTCGCGGTTGTATGGAACATTTCACCTTCAACCAGCCTTCAATGCTCGTAAACACGGTAAAAGAATTTCCAGTGCATGTTAAACGTGTAGATTTTCTTCATGCCATCCAGCAATTTAAATTTTTCACGCTTCCTGCACTTTTTTTCGATGCACGCTTCCTGCGAAAAAGGGAATGGAAAATAGTCCGTAAAATGATAAGGACGTTGTTCGAAAGCAGAATGAAATGAAATTTTATGTCACTTGTGTAGTGGAGCTGTAATTCCACATGACACTTGTGCTCGCTTGCCGCTAAATCATGTTCAAGCAAAAAAGGGAAATCTAGACTCTGAAAAAACGAGCATTTCCAGTGAGATAAAATAGGAAGCGCCTTAATTTGATATTATCTCGGCCCTTTGCTAAGCATTTCGAATGAGCATCACAACATATCCAAACACAGCAGAAACGCCATAAATTACTATCAACCCCGCCCGCTCCCCTGATGTGAAATATTATTGTCGCCGATGACTGGTGTTTTATATTTTGTTCCTGCGACCCACAACAAACAAACCGAAGGAGTGCAACTAAAATACATTACTCGATGTAAAATGATCCGACAGGTGAGGGAGCAGGTCGCTCGAGGGAGACCGCTCGTTGATTACAGCATGTTACCACAAATAAAAAGATTTCACAGCGAACGCTGTTGTCGTATCATGACAATCTGATATAAATTGATTTAGACAAAAATCTGTTGATCGTCGCTTCCAACTCCGACAGTAAACTGTAAATTTCAATTAATCTCAGATTCGCCCAACAACTTTATACCCAAACGGGACGATTTGCAGCTTAAGTTAAATTTGAAATAAATGGATTCGCACACGAGCCAATGTTGAATTTCCAGCAAATTGCCATTTGAAATCGGGTCCTATGGAAAATCTTCGCCTTAAATGCATTTGACGGAAAATCTTCACCAGATTCAATTCCGAAACCGTTAAAATTTGCTTTTCATGCCACACCATCTTTTTCTAGGAGAAGCATGGAATCATACATTATGAATTCATCTTATTTTAAGCGAAAACAACGTCAAGTGACGTTCCAACATCTCCCTGATGCTTTATGCCAAAACAAAATTAAAAATTTCTTTCTCCTTAATTCACATGCTGGTAAAAGATGGTGTTGGTCTTTTTTACCTTCGAGTACGTGATTTTTTTCTGAATAATATGATTTCGCTGTGCAACTGAAACACGATAAAGACTCACTGAACAGTTAATTAACGTGTAACAGTGTCACCGCTACCCGAACAGCATGAAGGTGATAATTTTAACGGATTTTCAAAATTTGAGCTGGCGAAGATTTGTCGGGCGAAAATTGTTCCGGTGAAGATTTTCCATAGGACCCTTTGAAGTCGTCTCGCAAATTGATTCAAATTAACGACCGCATAGATGCTCGACCGCAAAATGTGCCAGTTGACCATTCAAAATAATAAAAAGAGAGCAAAACGGAAGGCCGGAAACATCCTAAATGGATATTAATTAATTATTAGCCTCCGATTAGTTCATTATTGGATGTTATCATTTCGAATGTAGTCTCGTTCACTGCTCGCCAACTATAATTGAATTCTGAGTTCCACAAAATTTCGTTCTCGGTTCTGTAATGGCATTTTCGTCCATTGGTGTCGGTTGCCTAAAAAAAGACATAAATTAATCAAACAAGCCCCAAACCAAGGCCGATTTTTTTGTACCAGGGCCTGGAAGCAAGACATGGGACGGACCTTGATTGAAGTTTGCAGATAGCCCGGAGCCGGGTGTGCAAGGTTGTCCCGGCTTGTGTTCAAAAGGTTCTTCGTAGGCACATGAAACTAGGGATCCATTCATTCTCTGTGAAAAATGTGCCAAAGCCCTAATGATGATATCTCATGGACGCACACAGCGATGTTTGGGAGAAAATTTAATCTTTGGCCGTAAAAAAGGCAGCCGGAGAATTCGTGACCATAATGAATTTGTAATTTGTTATAATGTCCATTAGAAATCTCGGCATGCCGATCGATTAATTAAATTTTTCCCATTCAAGTTAATGCTTTTTCGTTCTTGTTCCGCTAAAAATACCGCTCGCGAAGGGAGCATAGACATAAATAAAACATTTATTGAGACTGCTTGTGGTGTTGTTTGCTGTGGTGACGGCAAGTATCGGCAATATAATTGACAGTTGACGCAACTAAGCGGAGATTGTTCAAAGCAGCGCTTGTTTTCTCAGTTACGACCGTGGTTTGGGGCTTATTTTAATAAATTAATATCCATACCTTAATGGCCCTGCAGGGTTGCAGCACTTCGCTTACGCCCCCTTCCAATGTCGCCCATTTAATTGAAATTTTATTGAAGAAGTTCGTCTTCGTCATGCCAACGCACGGAGGGCTTTATAATTGATGAGGCGAGGCTGAAGTGAATTCCGTTCAGTCTTTTGTTGGAAAAGTTGTGGTTTGGTGAACCACGAAGGAGCGATAGAGTGGGAGAGTGAGAAATTCTTGAAATTTGTCGCTTCCTGCAAAACTCGGTGCGTGTCGTGAAGTGGCATTAACCAAAACCCATTTCATCAAGCACGTTAATGGAACACACAACTCAGCGCCAAAGGTAAACATCCACATTCGAAAAAGCACTTTTCAAGTGCTCGTATTTCAAAGATGTTGTGACATCGCGAGACGCAGGATGTATGAAAGTGAATTTATGTTAAACACATGTTGTGCGGGGGAATTACTGAAAGGGGGATTTATGAAGAGGAAGGCAAACCTGGAGTGCTCAAGAGTCTAGACAGTGAATTTTTTGAGATTTTTATCCTAAAATGTGTGACTTGTCTAGATCAACATCAACTTATCTCAGGTAATTTTGTCAAATTGTTCACCGTTAGCTACAAATATTACACTCTTGTTGCGACGAAATCCCTGATAAAGTAAAAAGCACAACAGAAATCTGTGTTTTTGCTTCAAGAAGTCTCGCAATTGTTGTCACGAGAACCTCCAGAAGCCAAATTGAAAAGATGTAAACAAGAATTTTATATCAAAATTAATGGAAGTTCACTGAAATGTCTTCGCTTTTGATGGAGACGGGAAACAAAAAAGTTACAACTAGAAATACAAAACCCGTTGAAATGAAGATGGAAAGGAAAAAAATTATATCGAGCGTCTTCTCAAGTTGCCATCATTTATCTTAATTTTCATTTCCATGTAAAACACCGTCTCGTGGATCTTGAGAAAAGCCATTTATCCGAGTAAATCGATTGAAAACGGCAGCCGAAGTATTTCCAATCGGTTGGCGGTGCGAGTTCATAAATCAATTTCCCGTTTTGCGTGCCGTATTGAACATTTTCATGAACAACAATTCAAATAGAAGGAGAAAAACCTTTGAGCACCCTCCATCTGCTCCCTTGCTCTGTCGAAGGATGTTGATTTGAATGGAAATTCCACAAATGGAGCGTGAGGAGTGAAAAACATATTTCAACCTTGCCGGGGCTTTTCCTTCAATTTCCCATTGAAACATCGTGAACGGAACCATTTTTTAGGAGTGAATTCATTGCGGAGCTTTTAGCATGTATCAATATAAGCTGGTTTCTCACACGTTTCTCTAATTAATCATTTTACATTTCATTAGGTTTTGTCGAGCCAACCCGCTTGATGCCTCGATGCCGCCACAAAAACGTAAGCGAAATGGAAAAAATTCCCTTTCAGGAGTTTTTATTTGATTTCGCCAGCTGTCGTTTCTACTCGGGATCCTATTTTTTCCAATCGTCAAATGGAGCCGACTCCATCGGTTAAAATCATTCAAACGGGAGGGAAAAGGGAAACAACCGTCCTCAAAATCATTTTATGGTTTTTCATTGCCAAAACGAAAAACTGTTTGCCTTGTTTCCGAACTTCTCCGATGTCAGAGTCGCTTCATACCCACACGTCAAACCCACACGTGGAATGTGTTGGGATCTCGATTAGGTTGTGTTTTACAATTTATAGTTCATTGTTGACTCTCCATTTGTTTGCTTTGGTAGTTGATATTTTTCATCCCACCCGCAAATACATCGCTCGTTCGCTCATTTCTTATGATTTATTTTTTCCTGTGATAGATACAGTTACAACACCTTTAAGTTGCTTAAACAAACTAAGGAAACTTTTATGCTAAACTACATCGGCTCCAAACTTTTGTCTAGTACGCATTTGAATTGAACCTGTTTACGTTAGTTTTGAAAGCTTTTAAAAGCTCAGGGAGCGATTTTTGACAGTAATAATTTTTTTCCAAAACTAAAGCAGAACTGCAACTGTACACTCAATATTGACACTGTGCTGTATTTCAAACAAACAAAAACAAGAGAAATTCTGCAATAAAACGCTTCGAATGTTGTTTTTGGATCGCTCTCCCACTTCAAGCACATTCTGCGCCGGTCCATGAGCAAGGGACTCACTTTCACTCACAGTTCTCTCTCAAAATTTTCGCATGCTTTTCATTTTTGCGAGTCTTCAAACAAATATAATCAACAATAATCTGAGAAAATCTCTCCAGTCTTCATCGGTCGTGGATTACGTGAACATCGGAAAAGCGGAAAAGGAGCTTAAACGTACCCAAGGTTCCATTTTGTGTGTTGTGAAGCAAAGAATCCTATCCTGCTGTGTGTATTCGTTGCTGGGAAATTTTCTTGCAATTTTCATGCGAAGCAAACATTCAAGAAGAAAGAGTTGAAGCGCAAAGAACCTTTAATTACCCTCGAGTGCTGTACAATTTTGAGTTTCGTCGGCTCTTTCCCCCCATCACGAACGATTCATATTGAATATTAATTCAATTTCGGATGTTTGAAAACGTGCAAATGAAGATTCTGTGGGAAGGAATATAGAAGAAGAGAAGAAAAAGTTTTAGGAAAAGTTAGATTGCGAATGTGATTGCCGGTTTAATTGGACATCTTTCTGCCCATTGGGGATTTCATGCGAAATAATCAGATTCCGAACATCAGGAACGCCGTAAATTGATTACAGGCTCAAAGACAATTCAATTACGGTGCGAAAACACGTTCGTCTCGAGGCAAATTTTCTAATCTCACTTGCAAAAAATTAATTTTGAATTATCTTCAACAGTTCAAATTGTTTTCTCCATAATCTTGTGTGCTTACCACAGCGCTCTCAGATTTCACAGAAATTTGCAACGCCTTTTTTCCACTAGAGTTATCAAAAGCCATATTTCCGTGGTGTGTTTAAATTATGAAGTTTTATTTTTAATACGCTTGTACCGTCAGAGAAAATTGAAAGTCTCATTTCGTACCCTAGTCGAACGACGGAAGCTTTTGTGGCAAGAAGTTAAAAGAACAAACTCTCTCGAAGTTTCAATGAAAAAAAACTAAGTGGAAAGAAATCTGGCGAACGCTTTCAAAGTGAATTCTTGATGAATAAAAGCTTAAACTTTTAGAAAGCTCTTTAGACTTTTTTCGTCCCTGAGCAAACTTTCTTTGGTGGAAATTTAGATTGGATTCGTTTATTAAACCAATTCGGATGATAGGTCCAATTAGGATCCTGAAGTTTTAATTGAAAGTTTTAAGATTGCATAAATTGAAATAAGGTAAAAAGTTAATTTTTTTTAGGTTTACATTTTTCAAAGTAAATTTAGAAAGGACAGATGACGATTCAAATCTCAAGCTGAAATTAATTCCGATTGTCGGTGAATCACATGAAATCGAATAAGAAATTTCTAGTTTACTATAAAAGTTATTGGAACTTCAAGGAAGCAAGTCTTTGCTGTGAAATAACGGAGCTGTTGAAATGATAGTTGACGCTCATGAAAATAGCATCAAAGTTTTGCAATAAAAAAGTTGTGCTTTTTGTGACTAAATTTGATGCTTTTTTCAGAACATAAATTTGATTATGTTTCCTTTCATATTTTTGTTCAAATTACGTCACACTAAGTATGTGCAATAAGAGAAGGAAAAAAAATTCAAAAACTTCTAGCTGGTAGACAATTTTTTTTAGAATCATGTAAAATCTTGAGAAATTTACAAGAAATAGTGTTGTAAAGAAACTTTTGGTGTGACATTCTATTCAAATACAAACAACTTCAGTTCACACCGCTCGATTCATAAAAGCACAAGGAAATGAAATATTCCTCTCGATGAAAGTTAAAAAAGGTAATAAAAATCCTGAAAAGTGCTTTTTATGTTTTTCGCGGAGAATAAATTCTGCCTTCTGCCATTAGAAGCATAAAACGCTTCTGAAACTCGGATCGATAGAGATGAGGTTGTGAAAGTTATCAATAATTTGCATGTAAATTAAATCCATGTCGTGGAAGCATGTGAATAGAGAAACTTTTTTCCGTGCTGTTCTAGACAATGTGAAGGGTTGGAAAGGGGGTGGAAAGGAAACAAAGAAAACTTCGACAAAATTAGCGCATTCATATGAAAATTGCAAGAACAAATGTTCTCTGATGTAAAATTATTTCATACGATGTTATTCGCGAACAACAACAGCAACGAGAAGCTCGTTCGGCGTTCCTATCGCCTTAATAAACGGTGAAAAATATTTGCATAAGTGTTGACACGACTCCGGCTTAGACAGCGGAAATAAAAACAGTGAATGCTAATTCATGAAATCGTCGAGATGTGAATGGATGAAAAATCATTAGAATTCATCTCCGATCGACATACGAGACTTTCACCAAAGACAATAAGCGCTCCAGCTTCTAAATATTGAGCTAACAGTAATTGGCATATGGAATTTTGCAACCAATAAAAGCTTTGAGTACTCGTCGACCAGGAGAGTCGAGTGAAAAGTCATAGAAAAAGTGATTCAAATCATCCGCAATGAAGTTCAGCAATTTGTCATTGAATGGTCTCACCATCATTCTGCTTACTTTCGTCACAATTCATTCGAGATTTATAAGTGCTGATGAGGTAACAACGACTGCAGCAGCGACGACTACGCCAGAACCAGGTAATTATAATGTTTCACTTGAGACATCTCGATAAGAAAGCCTTTTACTCTTTTCTGGCATGAATGAGTCGCTCGGGAACTCAAGCCAGACACTTTTCACCAACTTTTGCCAAGCTTTAGCTTTCTAGACACCGTGCAACTGACAATTTCCACCCGACTTGAGTTTAATTCTCAGTACAGCTTTCTCATCTTCGTTGTTGCTCGTGAAAGGATGAAGATTCCTCCCTCAAAGATAAAAAAATTGGTGTACATTTTTATTTTCCAACCTTTCTGATGCTATCTCTACCGCTCCGCCCCGTCTTTGATGCAAAATTATTCAACAGCTGTTGAACGAATCAATTTTCAATTGCAAATATTTTCAAAAGACGGAAAGGAGAAAGGTTTTCAGAAAGTTCTGTCTTCTTTACTCTTTGAACGATGAGCGTTATGAGGTGAGTTCTGTGATGAGTATAGCAACTGCAAGGGATGAAGCTTCCAGGGAAAAATTATACACATTGTTCAACGAGGCTCGTTGTTCAATTATGTTGGTCAGATTTGGACGTGTTCAAAGTTGGCTGCAAATCAAGGCGTCGAAGGTTACTAACTTCAACACCACCCTTCAACTTCCATAAAAACAAAAACTTACTTGCTACATTACGCTCTGCCCTCCACTGAACCTTTCCAAACCTTCGTCAAAATGGTAAAATTAAAAGTCACTTAGTTGAGTGACGCCATTGGTGGGTGAACTCACATCATGCTTCTCTTTTGATTACTCCAAATGCTGTGTGGCATCAACCCCACTCAAGATTACCCTCGCAAGCGATAAACTCATCAGTGGAACATAAGATTTTCTTTAAAACTTTATCGTCTCCAAAAACTTTCATTTTCAATTACCATCGCGCTAGTTCCGTCTCTGCTTGTTAATCAACTTTTTCTTTAATTTCCGATTGTAGAAGCGATTCTTGCTTCGCTACTCCGCTAAAAGGGTTGGAAATTTTCATTTCGCAGCGAGTGTCATTAAGCTCTAAGAATTATATTGTAATCCAAATCATGGAAACTTTTTTCGGTTCTCGTTAACGAGCGAAAATTCTTTGCGAATCATGGGAAAGGTTGTGTTGAAAGCTTCTGTAAGCTTTAATTATTACATTTCTAACAAAGAAATAAAGAAAAATTCACTCTGCAGCTTCTGCTTGCATATTTTCGAGGAGATGAAAGCGAAATTAATTCCTTTTAAATTTAAGAGCCGTTGACTGCTCTCGACGCTTAGCATAATGAAGAAATATTTAATTTGGATCGCATTACTGAAGAAAGAACCGGAGCGAGAATGATGAGAACGAAAGCATAATTTTTAAACAATTTCACTCTCTAGCGCTCACTCCTAGAACAATGTTCTGGAGCAGGCGGAAAATTCTCTGCTTCTGCTTCGAAACTTGAAAGCTTTGTGCGGAAAAGAGAGAAACATGAATTACGTCCAGCATTAATTCAGGTAGACCAGGAACTTTTAGTGGTCCAAAATACCAACTATACCCTTCGAGATCAATGAAATTGCCCAGATAACGACTAAACCGAAATTTCAAAAGGTTAACCCAATAAATACCTCAGTTGAACAACCACCTAAAATTGTGTCATTGTAATCCAGTTTTTGAGAAGTACTTGTTCCTTCCCGTTCCATTTTAAACAGTTTGTTTATTTCCACCCACTTGACAGATAATATTTCCTTATTCTTTTCCTGCTCCACCCTCCATGCTACGACCGAATAAGAAACGCTTGCTTTGAGCCTAGAAGTATCGCAAAGCAAAACAAATGAAAATCTCTTTTTTGCCTAAGAAAGTTTTTTTTGAAATTTCTTTTTCCTTCTTTCGACTCACTCTCTTCCATCTTTCCTCAGAAACATCAAAAATTCTCTCGCTTCTATGCTTGGGGCGACTCCTTATCAACACATAATTAAATTTAACATAAATTTTCTGCTGCTTTTTTACTTATCTGCTGTGAATTCTGTTCATTTGTGCTTTTGATGCGAGTTTTTTAACTGTCTGTGAATGCTTGCGCAATGCTTGGCAGCTTTATGAAAGATCTGATTTATAATTTCATTAACCAACGTGAAAAAAAACTCTCGGTGGTTGTTTCTTCTTCCCAGTTTCAAGGAGACGATTAAGATAAGCTTTAAATGAGCTTTGTGAGTTTGCTGAACACTTGGCAAGGAGTTTTCCGTTTTCAATCCCTCGTTAGATCCTGAACGCAAACAAACACTTTAACAAAGGTTGAGAGAACGGCAGCAGCTTTCATTAGGATTCCGACAAGACATTCAATTTCTTGTCGAATGTGATTGTGTGAAACAATTCACTCTGAATTTTCAATTATGCAATGGCATAAGCTTTTTGAATAATTAACGGGAGTAAGACTGGCACTCGATGCTCGACTTTCCACCGACTCGGAATTTTGATGCAGCAAATGCCGAACGAAAAGGCAAAAATTCCCTTTTGCCGCCTTTTGTTCATTCGATCTGTGTTTGGTTAGTGGCTGAAAGAGTTGATTCTGAAGGGTTTGTTGCGGAAGTAACCACATGACTAAGTGTTTTAACGAACCTTTCAGAGCCGCTTCTGCTTGCATTAAAAGAGAAGGAAATTCATGACTTTCCCCAAGCATTTTGTGGTTGAGCTGCAAATTGAATCACCAAGTGAAGCAAAAAATCATTATTCGAGGGTTTGGGTTGTAATCTCGAATGTTTTAATTCAATTTGTACAAGTTCAAGCTTTCCTAAGCCGCATCTGGAAATGGCATCGAGAGAGTTAAGGATTCAAATTAAAAGTTCAAAAAGACCAGAGATGACGCAAATTGTCAACCGAGAATGTTAATTCTTGATGATATGCTTTTACGGGGCATGCGGACCGAAAACACAAAAAGCAAGCACCAAACCGTTACAAACTTTTCTCCAGCATTCGATCTTCCCCTGATAAGCTTATGCAAATATACTGACAGCTGTGTAACGAGAGAGCTTTCCTAATTCAACTTTTTTTCGGCTTCGAAAATTGATTAATTCCGTTCCGGTTCAGCTGGATATCGATGAATGGAACAATATTTAAATATAAAATTAATTCACCTCGTTGTTGCCGACAGCCGGGAGCGACTGAGAGTAAACGAGCCGCAATTTAATTAAGCAATGCGAGTGACTGTAGGAAGACTCGATTCACTTCCGTGTTGACACTTAAATCAATTAGCAGACGCCATTTAATTATCGAAGTGTTGTCTGTGTGGATCGTTCTGTGGTGACCATTTGTGCCAGCATTGGAATGAATCGAGAACGTGATTCGAGGGTTGGAAAGGTTAATTAATTATACCAACAGATGATACACATTATTGACACAGGGGCAGCTTGGTCAACTGAAAAGTGTGCAAAGAAGTTGGAAGTTACACAGCGTTTCGTTTTTCGTCCACGCAGTTGTTCCTGGCGAACCACAACTCTATAAAAGCCCGTTCAAAACTGTCTTCATTAAAATTGTTCAATTGAAGTGGTGCTTTATTTGAACAAGCATGAAAAATGGTCCAAATTATCGAACTGCTCATATTTAATTGATGCTTGTTTCCGCTCTTTCGTCCACATCCCGCTGATGCAAAATTAATGCGGCTCATGGGGTGAATGTTTACGTTGTAAACACTGATAATTAAATAATAATCCTGGATTGCTTTTTGTGCCAGCTAAACACTAAAACACACAGCAAACATAATTTTAAATTAATTAGCTCGCTTCTGTGCACCCGTCACCTGAAAACAGAGCTTTTGCGGAAACGTAAAACTTTTGGATGATGTTCGAAGCTCCTGCTTCTTGAGATGTGTCTTCCGTTTTCCAATTAATTGAAGCACATCACAGAACGAGTACAAATAAATCTCACGGCGTTAATGTAGCAATTGAATTATTCACACCTGAGTAAGTTTCTACTTCACATCCGACATAAAGCACCAAGCATGCTTCCTCGGATTTTCTTCCGCACTGAGTGAGAAACATTCAAACATTGGATTTGGGTTGAGGTGCTTTGAAGAATAATTGAAATTTCTTCGAGAAAGTTTTGTCTTTTGTATTCTGTTTTGCAACTCCCGACCCGGCTCTGATTGTTGCTCGTGTTTCGCGTTAACCGCCGAAGGAAGTCTCTCATAAAAGCAGCCTGCTTTGGTGCTTGACAACATATCAAGCAATGTTACGGCGCACACGAAAACATTTTCTGTAAAATTTTCAACACAAATTCTCATGTTTCCCCCATTATCGCTGCCTGACTCGGTGTTGCTAATTAAAATTTCACACTTGTCATTCGCCTTTTGAGCATCTACACTCTGGCTCCGAACTGTCGCACATCATGAATTCGTTGCCAGCTCTATGTGTGTTCATTAACCTGTTGTCATTTTGTCAGCCTAGTTTTGCCTGTCACTCCTTGCGACTGATACACATCCTTCAACTTTTAAGCTCTCTTTTATTCGAGTTTGGCAACGAGACGCTAGTAAATCACGTATGAATGAATTGCCGCTTACGTTGTTAGACGAGTGAAAAGGAAAAACGCGGTGAAGCGTCGTTCAGAATCCTTGCCAGCGACAGTAAAAAGTTTAATGTATGCTTCTTATGCCTTTAAAGCCGCCTTCCCTTTCCTTAATCCTATCCTTTTACTCTCGCCTGCGATACGGAAACGTTTTATTTTCTCACATCAAAAAAGTGCGGTTCGACAAAGGCAGGAATGGAAAAGTTAATCTGCGCCATTTCTCGCAGGGGAGAAATTTCCATTTTAAATCACGTTGTAAAATTGTCTAAGCTTCTGGAATCGTAATTAAGTGCGGAAAACATTTTCTTTCTCTTGGGTGACACATGGAGGGTTCGTGACGGAAGGTTCGCCATCTCAGAGCGGAATTCAAGGCTCCGTCACTTGAAGTGTGATTAATTTGTCGGTTTTTTCTGTGTGCGCACAGCAAAACTCATCATCATAAACGTACATCTTTCAACATCTTGTTGCTTTCTTTTCTCTTTCTCCCTCCCTTAGAAGCCGTAACAGGCTGCCCACCGCCCGACTTCAAAGTGTCGAGGCCCAAAGGCAGAACTCTTACCACAGAGCCACCTTTTGTTCAGTTCGAAACGACCCAACTCTATCTTCCACAAGACTTCACAACCAATGACTTGGAATTTGTTGACGGTAGGTCCAAAGACAATGCGGCCATCGGCGAGCAAATCGACAGAAACACGCAGAAAGATTCATCAAAGGTCAAAGAAAATCCGTTTTGGTTTGAAGACATAATCAAGGATGCGGAACAGCATTACAGCCAGCCAGAATATTTCCAGCCGCACCACAAGCATCACCACAACAATCGGGCCAAACGAAACCATCACAAAAAGGCTAAGTCCATGCGGTACGTTGATAACGAGAGAGTCCTAGCCAAACGCAGCATCGACTATCTTGAAGAAGATTATCCGCAGCAGGAAGAAGTGTTTAGTGCAAGCGAAGTCGTTAGAAACATCTTCAACGAGAACGACACGCTGTCATCTTTCGAAGCAGGCAGAGAAAGCGGTAAGTTCTTGACATTTGCCTGAACACAATGACAGAGATTATTCAGAGTTCATTGTGTGAATTTAGCCCCGGGCTGCTTTCAAAACCGTTGAAACGTGAAATTGCCGTTGTATTTAAAACAGCTTCTGTAATTAATTTCTCCTGTAGTCCTGACTAATTTTCCCATTTACAGATCTCGATCTCTACGAACTGGAAGACATTCTCACCGAGCTTAAAGAACTCGAGGCGAGAAATGAATTCCAAGAAGGCGACATCATTTCAAAGAGTAGCAACAAGCGTGTGAAGAGAAAATCTGGTTGGTATATGTCCATACACTGTGACGTGTGTTTATCGTTTTTAAATTTCAAAATAATTTAAAAAGTAACCTTCAAGTCGAACATCATTTTAGTCACAGTTCAAATGAACACGAATAAGGGGACATCATTTCTTGATAAATGCCGCCCTTAGGATCTGTTCCCAAATTGAATTGAATCTTTAGATCCGTTGAAGTTGTGAAAACGTTAAAATGAAAATGTATCAGCAGGAAAAACGACATCGGCACTCAACAGGCCAAAAAGTTCATCAGATTCCAAGAAATCATCGTCAAATCGAAAGTCCCACGGCCAAATCGACGATGATGGGCAATTTACGATGGATTCGGAAGAAGATGAAATGCCTTCGAAGGAAAAAGACAAGGACAGCGAAGAGATTGATGAGCCACTCGAGCAAAGCATCTTCAGAGAAGTCAGCGAAGTCCGTTTTCCGGCGGAAGTCGGGCCGCTTGGCACTCACCGGTTGTGCAAGATAAAATGCATCGATGGAATGTGGCAGGGGCCGTTATGTGCTGCACCAGACGAAGGCGAGACTGGCGTTATGAAGTTCGAACCACTTTACAAGCGCTGCGTCGTTGATCAAATTCCACCGCATCTTCTTCTCAGTTACAAAAACGTTTCAG
>JPYR01000133.1:0-38256 GCA_000775305.1 Belgica antarctica | reverse complement strand
TTGTTCTCGCATTTGAAAATTATATTCACTGACAAACGAAGCAGAATGAGGCCTAAACTACTCGAATCAACGTTGCTGCTTCGCCTTAACAAAGTGTTCTCACAAAACCCTTGAAAAACGAGCTTTTCTAACACTTTTATGGTGTTTTTCACTTGATTTTCTTGCTTTTCACCTCATGTGTACATTTTTTAAATCACTTTTGAGTTTAGGTTTAGAGTTTAAAAAAAGTCTAAATTCAACCTCAGCTTCATTCACAGCACAAGTTCACAATCCCTTAACCAATCTTCTTACATCCACAGGTTGGAGTTCTGCGCCCGAAGAAAAGTCGGGTCGTTATCGGTTGTCGATTAAAGACGTTCAAACGCAAGACGCCGGCACTTACACTTGCGCTTCACCGAGGGGCTTGACGAATAGCATCATCATTGTTGTGGCCGGTAATTTATATCAAGGCTTGATAAAGTCAGTGACGATGATTGATCGCTTTTATTCACTCGTTTTGACAGTTTCGCAATGCCCGACATTGACTGAACCGAACGCTCCATTATCCTTGCGACTCGAAGGTATCAAGCTGGGCCAAAAGGCGATTTATCGATGCCCAATGGGCTACATCCTGCAGGGAGCTGCTAACGCGACCTGCTTGGCTTCAGGTGAGATTAGCCATTTCATTCAGGAGAAGAATCAAAACGTCAACTTGTTTATGATTGATGATGAATAGGAAACTGGTCGTCTCCGGCACCGAACTGCATTCCCATCCAATGCCCGCCTTTGTTCTTGGAAGATCCGCACCTAAGCTTGATTGAACTGAACACGAGCGCGTGGGGACGTGCCGTGTTTTCGTGAGTACACTTGAATTCTGATTAAAAATTAACTCCGTATGCATCGCAAGCTGCGAAGATTAAAAGCCTTCTAAAAGGGGCGTCGATACATTTAGAAACTTCTCTGAGATAAACCCAAACTTTCTTGAGCCTTTACTTCTTTCCAAAAAATTAACAAGTAACGGTTGACAGGGCGCCCACGTGAACGGTGGTTTGGTACATGGGTAGAGAGGCTTTATTTGACGCATCATACGCCTTAGTTCACCTTCTTTTAGTTTGTTTGATGTAAAACAACTAAAACTAAGAAGAGATCTGAGGCTTTCTATTCAGACCTCGCGTTGCAGTCCGATGCACTAAGGAACCAGACTTAACTTTTGCGTGGTGATTTTAATAATTCTATTAATTTTCTAGATGCTCATGGGGATATCGCCTGAGTGGACCATCGAATCTTGAGTGCTTAGCGAGTGGACATTGGTCTGGGCCGATCCCTCGTTGCAGAGGTAAATAATTTTGTCATTCGAATTGGCCCCATTTTTTCGTCCTCAATCAATGATTGAAGCACGAAACGAGAATTGGAGACTGAGAAAAAGGGGAAAATGTTGTCCGAGATTGGCAGAAGAAATTATATTTTCGCCCAAAATCATCTCTAGCGATACAATGTCCGCAACCTTTGATACCTTTGAACGGAAAAATTGACGGAACGAGCGGAGCTTTTGGACAAAGACGTTATGCTGTGGGCGCTTTGCTTACGTTCAGCTGCAACGAAGCCCATCTATTGATTGGCGAAGGATCGATTGTATGCACGGAGACCGGATTCTGGTCTCATCCACCACCACTTTGTAAGCATTCATATTTATTTAATCCCAATTGAGCTTCTTAGGTCTTCTTTCCTTTTTCGTTTTCATCGTCAAATTAATTTTCTCTCGTCCTCATATTTAGGTCGCAGCCAATGCTCTTACCCCGGTGACCCTCCAAATGGCTTAATAGCTCCGCTTAAATTCTTTTACGATCCCGGAGACTTCTTAACTGTTCAATGCAGACCTGGTTTTGTCGAGCATGGCGTCAACGGTCAACCCCCCGAACGACCGAAGTGCTTGCCCGATGGAAACTGGAGTGCTCAAGTTTCGCAATGTAAAAGCTACGAAGAGGTTTAATAGTCTTCACTAAGTTTAGGACAACAAAGGAAAATGGAAAAACTTGTTTCTAAAGTAGAATGTAGTGAAATTTTCTCTGTGTAAATATTGAATCCCATCGTAGTCATCCTTAATCGATAAGCTTCATGCACCTTCCCCTTAAATCTCCACCAACTGATTGAGTTGGATACCGTCACAAGTCAAACTTTGTCCCCACAAACTTTTTAATATTTCTTACTTTGACGAAGATTAAATCCGATGATGTGAAAGTTTGCGGACATCCAAACCGCATTTTATAAAAGTTTCGTTGAGACCGACGAGATGGCAACACAATGACGGAAGAGTCGCTCCATGATTGAAGTAATGAACTTTAGCAGTCAACATATCAGATCATGGTATATTCAGTCTCCTTCGTAGAATTTTACTTAATCTCCATCAGTCAGGGATGACTTTTTATGAAGACACGACGAAAAAGGATAAATTTGGAAGTCTGGAAATTTCAAAAGACTTTGGAAGCAAACAACTTACAGAGCAAACTAACAGTGTCTATTATACTGACGTCCCTGCCTGACTGCATTTACAATGTTGATTGTTCTTTGAAAATAAGAAGAAAAATACAGGTTTCTTGGGAAAATTGTTATAATGAAGTTTATTTCTGAATAAAGACAACGTAAAAAAGAAATGATTCGCTCTTACGCAAATCTTGCATTTACCTCATCTAAGCTAATTAAATTTCAGAAATACAAGTTAAATAAGAATCAGATGGATCATCGCTGGAAGTTAATATACTCTGTCTTGATAGCTGTTATCAGGCGGACGCTGTGCTGCAGCGTTTGCAGTCTGCTGCTGATAGCGATGCATCATCTGGTTTGAGCGTCTCGGCGGTGCCAAGAACTCGAAGTTGCTTTGAGTCAATTGCGACAACATTTTCCCCAAGTCACTCGGCATTGGATCGGTCCAGAAAAAGTCGTGCATGAGTGCGTCATCCGCATTGATTCGTTTTTCGGGATTCAAAATTAGAAGTTGGTCGAGCAGGTCAACGGCGGTGGTGTCTTTAACGTACGGACGGAGTCGTTCTTTGACTTTACGCTTGTGATTTAGAGGAAGTTCCATCTTGTGAAAAAGTTCGAGTTTCTCGAGGCCGGGCCAGGTTTCGGTCGAGAACGAGCCGCAAAGCTGTGCGCAGAGTGTCAACTGCTGTTGTTCTGTTGCGCCTTGCATTATCGGGCTGCGTGTCCACATCTCTGCCATGATGCACCCGGCTCCCCAAAGGTCAACAGGTGGACCGTAGTTTCGGTCGCCAAGAAGCAGTTCTGGTGGCCGGTACCAAAGAGTGACGACTCTATTTGTGTAGCGATTGGGCTGGCCGTTTTTGGGAATGCTGATGGCGCGAGCGAGACCGAAGTCGGCAAGTTTCAAGCATCCAGTCTTGGTGATGAGAACGTTAGCGGCCTTCATGTCTCGATGAAGGATCTAACCGCGAAATTTATCATGATTAGCGTTCATGGACAGCTTTGGATCACAAACCTTATTTGAGTGAATATAGTAAAGCCCATCAAGAAGCTGCTTCATCACCTGTTTGATTTCGCCCAAGCTAAATTTCACGTTTACGTTGGAAAGTAATCCAGCCTAGGAGTGGAAAATACGAGTTATTGGAAACTCGACGGATTGAAGAATATTGCAAACTCACCAGATCGTGCTCACAGAAGTCGAAAACCAGATAAAAGATTGATTTGTATTTGTTGTTCTTGTTTGCTTTCGTTCTGCAAATTTCTATCAGGTTTACGACGTTTTCATGCTTGAGGAGCTGTAGAATGCGAATTTCACGAAGTGCTGTAATTGGGAACTGGAAGTTTGACGCAAGGTTACACAATGTTTGCGAATTGAAATTTTCTAATCACTCACGCCTTCTTTCTCGTTTTCCATGAGAACTCGCTTCATGGCGACGAACTTATTGCCGTTCTTGGCTCGAGCTTTGAAGACTTCACTGTTAGGACAAAACCAGAAAATGCTTGAAAATCGAGGCTTTTGAAATAAATTTTCAATTTCCTACCCGAAAGTTCCCTGGCCGATCTTTGCGACCTTTTCGTACTTTACGCTTTCGTCGCAGAATTGAAAGTTGTCTGAAACATCCAGAAAGATTGTTATTTCGTCAATTTTTTTTGATGTAAACAAAACTCACATTCTGCTATGTATTTCAGTCGATTCTCCAAGCTCATGCCTGCAGTGACGCTGCTCGACTGCTGGCCGGTTGGCTGGGATCCCTCTGGGCGCGATTGAGACATCTTTGAGCGTATTAGGAACTAGTAAATGAAAATTAATGAAAAATACACGATCTGGCTTGACGATGTCAGCAGAAAGACAACAAAGTGAGAATGCCCAAATAACGCCCCACCAGATTCAGTAGTGTCGCCAGAAATCATCGCACGTTACATATTAAAAGTGTTCTTTCTCATTCTCGCCAAGTTCTTCTAGTAAACAAAAACATTGACGAAAAAACTAAAAAGATAGCATAGACAATACCAAAATGCGGGTAAAACAGCTGCTTCGAGAAAGAAAAGAACCGAACAAGGAGGTCAAAGTTGACTGCTGTAGAAAACAATGTGAAACAACAATTTCTGAAGAATCACAAAGCTTTTTCGCAGAAACTTACAAGTCCTGCTCATCCGCGAAAGAAGTGAGAAAGAAATGCGCCTACTATAAGACACGTTACCGCTATTCAAAAGCCTTTTACGTGAAGTGTGATCACAAGACATGGATTGAAGTTTGTGCGGAATTTTTCTACAAGCTCGTCGGTAAAAATACGTGTAACTTAAAGAAACCAGTCGTAAAGCTGTTATCCTCCTTAAATCGTGAAAAGATTGTCAACCACATAAACAGCTTTCCGCAATTCAAGAGTGAAACTTCAGACACCACGTTTCTGCTTCCGCATGTCACATTCACACTGATGTACTCAAATTTCACGAATTCTTGGACTGAAGACAATCCCGGAGTAAAGCCACCTAGCATCTCAGCTTACAAGCATGTTTTCTACTCTCTAGATATAGAGTTTACTGAAGACGTAGCACTCGTAGAGCCTATCGAAATGAGACCGCAGCATGATAACAACGCCGTGAGCGTTTACCAGGCAGTGCCCATGACGTTTGATGAAGAGCCTGATTACGACGACGAGATTACGGCCAATATCATTAAGTCCGAATGTTGAAATGAAATAAAAGAAAACCATAAACACTTACACAAGGCCCTGTTCTACATTTTTCACTGTCTTGAATAAAAAGTTGTCTGTTTTCAAAATGTTTATTGATAAATTTTGATTATTGCCACATTGAATGCAAAACATTTGCGTACAAAACTTAAAATTTTTTAACTCTAGATCTGTTGCAGAAAAACGTTAACAAGTAAATAGTTTTTTATGCTTTGAAGTAACTTCTTGTGAATGATGAAATAAGGCATCGAACATGCATACAATAAGGGGTTCTGATGTAATCCGATCTGCTGCTAGAACGAGCTCTGCGAGTCGTCAGTCTTGAACGGCTTTCCAAGCGAATCCCTGGAAGAAGAAGTAGTTTGTAATTGGAATAATTTGGTTCTTCAACTTACTTGACAAGAGACAGCAAATACTGGTTCTGCTGTTGCTGGATATGCAATTCTTGGGAAAGATTCCCGATGAGCTCATCTTTAGCCTTCGCCTGGATCTTCAGGTGAGCGATAGTTTCTTCTTGAGCTTCGAAGATTGCTTTAGCCTCTTCCATGGATTCACTATACAAAGGCGGATCATCTAAGCAAAAAAACTCGCGAACAACGGGGTTGTTTTGCATGTGAGCATCTCCGAGAATCGTGTTGATGAAAGTTTGCAAACCGGCGATGCGAGTGTCCAAAAAGCCTGAGCTGAAGTTATTCCCAAACCATTTCTTTCTAGGCAAAACGAGAGTCGCGGTTGGATAAATAGATTTGAGTTTGGTGTGGAGTCTTGTGAAATCAGTAAAACGTCGAAGAACCAGCCAAAAGTTGTTCTTCTCGTAGTTCTCGATTCTGAGCTTGAAAATAGTGAATCTACTGCGTTCTTCCATCACTTCATAGCCAATAATCGGAACTTTGATTTGATCTTGGTCCGACACGATGCTGTAGGTGCTGTTCTGCATAGTCGCGGACGTTGGACTCACTTGAGACATGTTGTAAGGCGTTGAAGTGGTAAAATTCGAGTATAAACTTTGGAGATTCCGTTCAGACTTGGCGTGATGTTTCAGATCTTTCTTAGGCGTTGATGTAGCTGTTGCCCGCAGGTCACCCTCAGACTTTGAACGTTTCAATGTGCTATCACTTTTGTTTATGTCTGTGACGTTGGGCCACGAATTGGAAATTATGTTTTTGTTGATTTTCTGTTTTTGAAGTGACTTTCGCTTTAATGCCCTTATAGAACTCATCTTCAGACGAGCTATCACATTATCTTTTGAACTGAACTTTGGCCTGATCGAATCAAAACAAAAATAAAACAGAACCAAACGATAAATTGAATGAAAACTGGGGAGGAGAAAATATCTTTGTTTTGAAAGTGTCGTTTGGGCATTGATTTGGTGATGTCAGGGAATACAAAAGTTGGTTTGATTCCGTCTGCCTGTCTATTTTGGGTGTTCTGGGCCTTTTCGTTTCTCACAATGTTTTCTTCAATCACGAAAAGTTTTCAATTTATTTTCCCGCGAAACCTAGCGAGTCCGTCGTTGAATTTGACCCGTGCTTATGCCATCAAGACAGATCTTAAGACTCGATGGGTGCGACCAGAGAAAATCTCGTCCACACTGCCTCAGAAAAGCGGCGACTTGGTTGGTTACGAGGCTCCCGAACAGCAAAGGTTCATCCACAAGTTCGACAAGTCTGAAGAGCTTAAGACCGCCGACGAGATGGTGAAGAGAATCTTTAGCCTCGATCAAAACCGGCGAGGCGCGTCAGTGCGTATCTACAGAAACGAGATGATTGAGCGAGTCAAGCGACACAACCACGACTTGGGAAGTTACGAAGTCTTCAGTAAGTCTCAAACAAATTTATGCAAGTGTGATTGCTGATAATATCTGTTTTAGTCGCTAAGATGACTGCAACAATCCGGGCCATGCAAGAACATCAGACACGGTTCCCCAGGAACAAACCACTGAAAGTCGTCCTGAAGGAGTTAATCGACAAGCGCAAGAAGTATTTGCGAATCCTGCGTATTTGGGATTACAAGAAATTCGAGTGGCTCATTCAAAAACTTGACTTAGTCTACAAACCGTACCCAGAGCATTTCCACTGGATCACCCGAAAAGATTCTTTGCGCAAGCTGGCCAAGATCCAATGCGACAACACTCGTCAAGAACGACTAGACAAATATCGAAAGGAGCTGCAGTCCCAGCAGCTTGGTTTCTTAGAAAACAAAATCAAGAACCTGGAATTCATCAGAAACGAGCAGATCGAGTGTAAAGTTCCTGTCACCGTGCCTTTGGAAGCTATCAGCGATGCAAAGAAGGCGTACGAGGATCTTAAGCTGCAACGTTTCGAAGAAGAAGAGCTCAACAAAAAGCAAATTGCCAAGGATGATTATGAGTTGAACTTGTAGAAACTGTTGATTGAAAATAAATGAACTAGAACACAACTGAATGAAGGTTTTTGTCTATGGAATGTTGCATCGGGACTCATTTTTATGAAGCTTCACCGATAAGAACTTAAACGACTTTCAAGTTAGTTATAATTGTTGTCAAATTTTTTTTTTGTTTCTTAATCACTCAAGTGAACATTAAATTCAATTCAAGTTTGATAATGTCTTTATTAAGTTAAGTCTCTGGAAGATTCGAAGATGAGTCGCACAGCTCTGGCAGCCGCATCGGACGGAGATTTAAGGCAATAAATGTTTTCACACTAAACGCTAGTATTCTGACGATACGGTTGAGTGTACGCCTTTGGAATGAATCCGTATTTACCACATTTTTTAGAGCTTTGAGCTTTTGGGGCGAACGCCCATATCCAACCATCGACAGTTTGTGCATTCAAATCAGCGTAAATCAATTCACCTGAAAGATGGTTCAAAGTTTTATCGCCGACTCTTACACAAATTCTCATCAAACTCACCCCGTCGGACGCTCAAATCGTCAGGTGCCTGCGCCTTGTAATCATAAAGCATGACAAGCTCAGTGCCGTGATATCTCGAGTCATCTTGAACGTTTGGAAGCATTTGCTGGGCGGGTTCTTGTGGAAGCGACTGCAACTGACACGGCTGAGTGTTCAAGTTACTAGCAGGCAAGAAATTGGCGTTGCTGTTCAGCTGAGTGTTGTTGTTGCTGAGTGACATAAGATTGCCACCTGCAGCGCCGTTGTTGTTCATAGACGTGACGCTGGAATTGTTATTGAGATTGTTCACTGGTCCTAGCGGATCTTGAGCTTGTAAAATTTTTTCCGCAGGATAAACGAAGGCACTTGGCACAAAACCTTCCTGGCCGTCTGTTCGCACGATCCAATACCAGTCTGGATCTTCTTTGTTGAGAACTGTAAAATAATAAAGGATGAATTTCTGTAACTAAGTCTCATAAATTGCTATTTACCTGTCACAAATTCACCACGTTCTACCGACACGTCATTTTCGTCCCTGGCGATGAACGTGTACAGTACAATGTAACGTCCGCTGGGATCTTTTGAGAATGGCAAGTAGTCTGTATCAGAATTTAAGCTCGCTTGTGAGTGCTTCAAGTTGTTCTGCAGTCCAACGATGTCGTTCACTTGATGACTTTCCAACTCGTTGCTATCACATAATTGATGGTCGGTGACTCCAGGAACGCTGCTGTTTCTGGGCAGCTTTTTCTTGATGGCAAGGTCGGCTAAGTGAGTGTTATAAGGTGCACAGTAAGAGTGCGGAATGAAGCCTTCTTGTCTAGTGTCTTGGCCGATGATGTAGACCCAGTCATTTTCACGATATAAAATATTCACAATTTGCCCCCTTTTGACTTCAAGCTCGTCGTCGACGCAAGGAGTGAAATCGTGCAGAACAACCATCTTCGAGTCTGGGCTTAACCCGTGTTCCTTCTCAATGCCAACACGAACTGCAAATATTTATATTCGAAACATCATTTCAACTGTAAATCTTCAATACTCACCCAATGTCTCAATGGATGCCGATCCTGTGATCCTGCCCATGCCAATCGAGCTGTTGGTCGAGTTGTTGAGTGTTTTTTCATTATCACTGTTGGCTAGTGGTGGAGAGAAAGAAATCGAATAAGATTTGTGCAATTATCGGGCGATGGTGGAAAGTGCAACAGGTAGAAGATTTTTTCTTTGATGATTCTCACGAAGAAAAAGAAGTTTGATGACCCCAATATGACAATATTTTAATGCAAAATTTATCAAACAACTCACATTTCTTCTTCTTTCCCCTCCGCGTTATCGGACACAGGAACATCTTATCTCTCTAGTGGACTATCAAACTGGCTTAAAACGGAAGTCGACGAGTAAAAATATTACAAAAACTAAAATTACTCTTTTGAAAGTGGACAGATGAGAAATTCCTTTTGTTGGTGTGTTCAGAAATTGGATGTTTTAGGTTTTTAAAGGTGCGAGTTCGAAGAAAAATAAAAATAATTTATGTTTTTGCACAAAAACTGAGAGATTGCTCAAAAATCATTAACAATTATCTGAATTGTGAATGAAACGTTTGGATTTTTTCAAATCATCAGGACGAAGTTCAAGTCCTTGGTATGGCAAACCACTAAGTGAATACTTTAGTGCTATCTACTGAAGCAAATCATTTATTTACAGCGCACTATAACAAAAACTAAACTTGCATCAGCAACTCTGGACGTTCAAAGGCCTGTGCCATTGAAAACACCTCAGCGCTGCGCCGTTTCCATCTTACTCAACAATAGAGATTTTCTCAATTATTGTAGCGAGCGAAAAAAGTTTAAAGTGAATGAAAAATTGCAAATAAAGAGATTTAAAGAGGCAATTATTGATAAAAGTTCTCATTAGTCAAACCGCAATTGGATTAAAGTCGAGGATTGGCAGATTTTGCTGTAATTTGGTAAGAACAGTGCAAATTGAAATTAGCTTGCAAAGGAGAACATTTTCATTGCATCTCGTGTACAACTTCAATTGGTCCGTCGAGAATGTTTTCTTTCTCTTCGGTCATTGTCCAATCGCGTGCATTAATCACGTTTCGTCTTCGATTCAATATCAACAGATTAGACGAGTGAAAGTAAAAATAGATCGTCAGTCATTTATTTTGCATGTAAATGTACTTTCTCTGCCGCGCACACCCTTTTGCCTTATCATGCAATTCGTCGCGATTGCGGTTGTTAATAAATTAGCGAGCTTAATCGAAACCTTGGCTGTCTCGAGATTGAGTCAGAATAATTATTTTTGATTGTTACACAACTTGAAGGCTTTGAAAACGTTTAGAGTTCAAAAAACACCGATCGATGATCTGGAACTGTGTCAAACGCGAACAACACTGAGTCTTATAAGGGTTTAAACCTGCATTAAATGCACTGCTTCCGATTTCTAACCATTGTTCGCGTCTAACAGTTCACCTTCTTCTTTGTTCCCTTGCAAATTCCCTGCTATACAAATTTGACCTTCAAAATGTTTTACTCGTTATATGAGAGACGTTCCATGGCCTGCAATAATCCATTTCAATAAATCAATCAGGAAGAACAAATATCGTAGGCTGAGAACAAGTGGTCAATTTAATGAAGCTAAATTAAGCGAAGCAGCTCGAGCTTAATTTTGTTTCTGGTTTGATTGAATAATAAAAACCAATTTAAAGTAGTCCGGAGACTCGAATCTGCTCGGTTCGGAATAATTTTCAGAGAATTGGGTTGATTGAAAAGAATCGATTTTCTCAGCCTACGCCTAGCATCATTGACAAAGCCTCAGAATTCGAGCCTCCAGCAGAAGAAGAAAGAAAATTGTCCTATGAAATGTTTACAAACTTCGGGCTGTGTCGAACGCATGCTCAATATTATTGATTTGTTCTTGTTTTCACTGATACCAGCGACGAAAAGGAACATTGTTAAGCGAAAACTGTTTTTCTGCAATCGAATGCAAATTTTTGCATGAAAAATTTTATTCCAGTCTCGACCGCGACGTCAGCACATCAGAATTATTTTATCGTTCATTGATTGACATTCATTGTGACTCTCACGTGCACAGTTCTAGAAAGAGCTTCGTTTGTTTTTCGAGTGCAGTATCAGATGCAAAAACTGCAATTTGAGTTGAAATTGTGATGACCAGGCATGAAGCGACTATGTAATATTTCCTGAGTAGTGCAAAGTTACATCATCGTTGCAATTGTTTATTTAACAAATAGTTACTCGAGTTCCCTACCCTAGATTAATTATCAGAAAGCCTAATTGGGCCACAGATTAATGAATTCAGAATTACGTAATTGTGAAGCACATTTTGCGGTGCTCCATGACAAATGTTAATGCACTTTTGTCCCACATTTTCCCTGACCGATAGAAACACGTCATTGAATCACTGTTTGTTGACAAGTTTTTTTTTGTTTTCGTGAAGTGTGAATGTAGGGTAGCAAAGCGTCGCTGAGCTTTAGTTATTCCATTTGAACACGAAACTTGCAATTTTGTTGGTGCTTTGTTTCTTCAGTTTCAAGTGGCTTCGTATTTCTGGCCACTTCGAAGAAAATGCAAAACATGACAGTAAAGTGAAACTTCTATGTTATTTTTACTTCATTTTTGTTTACTCCACTGAAAAATAGTTTCAAAGACTCGACGAAGTCAAAGACCTCTATGGCTCGTGTTTTTATTTGAAAAGCAAAGAGAAAAAATACTCAAATTAATTTTGCAAACCTGGTGTCTTCGTGGGCATGGCTCCTAGAGTCTTTTGTGTGTTTAATGCTGACTGATTGATTATTCAGATACTCACTTTTGATTGCAAATAAAGTGTTTAATTGCTAAAACACATTTTATGACTTCTGATGTGAAAAGTTGAAATTATAATTGTAGCTGCCAGAAATGTGCGTAAATTATTTTCTAGCTCTCAGATTTTCTTGTGGGTTTGTAAATTAAAGTACCGAGTATCCATAAATAGAAGTGAAATTAGGATAGACAGTTTTTATGATACTTTTGAATTAAAATTTTATTGACACAGTGAAACTCAGTTCAAAACAGTCGAAAGTATCAAAAAGTTAGATTCAACACAAAACACGCTGCTTTGTCGCACCCATCAAGTCGAGATGTCCATGTCCAACTGGTGGTAATTTATTGGAAGCTTCTATTTTGTTTATACATTCACGTTTCCTTTTTGCTCGAGAAATTTCCTGAAAGGTCATTTTAAAATTAGCATTTTTGTATGCATCCATAAAGCGTTAGTCATCGTCGTAGTCGGCGTTCATTTATATCCATATCGCAGCTTGTTAAAATTTAATATTTTGTTTGCCTTACTGAAATCGTTTTTCTTCTTGTGAATAAATATTTACGTTGAAAATTGCAAAGCTACAGACGTTGTTGTTGTGCGGTTGTGAACAAAAAGTTGCGAAACAGCGCAAAGAAATGCGCTACCGGAAAATCTATTGAAGACAAGTTCAAAGCTTTCGGCGAGGATTATTTATAAAGAATATTGCTAATTTAATCAGATGCGATTTTTTACGGTTTCATTTTACGCTACCAACTTAGTTCATGCCATTCTGCGAAAAAACGTGCCTCTCGATTCAATAGAACGAGATATGCAAAGAACGAAAAGACAACAAAAGGTTCTGAAGGTCATTTCGGAGAGTGCCGGCTATTGAATAACTTATCGAAAGCCTCCACTCTAATGACCACGATCCACGCGAGAGAAAAAACCCGATAAAACAAATATCCAGAATCACTGAATCATTCTTTCATGTTTATTTACAGGGACGGCAAGACAAACGATACACGGTAACTTGAAACGCAAGATAAGAAAAACCATTCCGAGAAGTGAAATTTTTCTGCAAACAATGAATGGAGCTCAACATGTTTACGTAGTAGAGCAGCAGTAATTACATCAGCTATCTTTCTTCCCCCCGCGCATCATTGTGTTGGTTTCAAACTCTGAAAGACAAACCTAAGTCACGTACACCAGCCAGAGAGATATCGAAGAAAACGAGTAAAAACCGCTTCGCACGATAATTTTTTGCTGCGCTCTTTTTTGTGCGAAAACAACTTTTAATACGGAGAAAAAAAAGCCGGGTGTGAGAAGACTTAGTGTGGAAACTGAGTCGAGGTATTTGAATAAGCGCCAAAAATACAAGCCCGAGAAAAATTAGAAAAACACTCGACAACAACAAAGCAACGTGCGAGAGGGAAAGAAATTTTCGGCATTTTCCGAAGTTCTTTGAGTTTTTGTAACTGCGTAATAAGCAAACGAAGCAGCCAGCACGCCGAAGAGCAACGAAAACAGAGCTCTGTTTGAGTCATAAAGCCGCCAACAAGAAGAGAGTTCACAGTGAGATCCGAAATTGGAGAAAAAATTGTTTGTTGCAAGTGATTAGTTCGACTCAGGCACTTGAAAGAGCAAATAACTCATCGTTAAGGAATTTTCCGACAGCGTTAGGTGAAAAAAGCTATTCAGTTGTGAAATTGTGATCAAACGAAAAGAGAAGGCAGAAACAGTTTTGCACAAAAATTAGCTAAACAAACGTAGTGCGCATTAAACTTTGTGTGTACATTTGAAGAGAACCTGTGTGGGAGAAATTAGCCGGTTCACATGTTAAATTATCGTCTAGTATCAACACATTTCTTAAAGCAGCCGTAGAGACTTCAAGCCCCTTTCTGAAATTTTGATTGAGATTTTAAGGCCGATAAATATAAATCTTAAAAAAAATAAGAAGAATCAGGAAGAAATTTGTAAAAATGTGCAGAGATCGCGATATGCTCTATGTAGTGAAGTGAAAAAAGCTCCTAAAAGCGGGTGAAATTTTGACGAATCATCGAAAACAACCGCCATCAAGCCCAGAGTGTAATATTTAAGCTCACAAGACGACTTCTCGACCATCGCTGACATATCACATATATCAAGGTCGCGGCACTCATCAAGCACCGAGTTTTCATCAGATATAGTCGCATTCAGCATCGGAACCCCATTCAAGCAAGAAGTTTTTGCAAAACGCTACTTGTGAAAGCGAAAGTCAGTGAACAAGAGGAATCGTTTAGACAAAACTGCAAAAGAGCCTAGAAAGAGCCTTGGCTGATAAGAGCACGTCAGTTAGAGCTGGTTTTTTGGAAAAATTATTGCCTGAGAAAGCTAAATAAAAGTCGTAGCACAACAGAGAACGTTGAAGCATCAGTCGAACGCGAGAATTGGAAGCAACAATAGCGTTCAAAATTGAACCTTTGGCGAAAAACTGTTGGCAGTCAATTATTGCGTGTGTGGTGAGTTTAATTTATCTTTGACGTGAAATTGCGAAAAACATTCAATAATTTTGACAGTGAAATAAGCCTGTCTAAAAGGCACGCAAAAGCTAGGCTAATGGCTTGTGCTTTATTGCTCTGTTCAATCAAAAGAGGAACAACCGAGCTTATAGATTACCAGATTACCCGCAGATTGTTGTCACGAAAGGATTGTTGCATGATTATCGACAACAAAAGTCGTAAAACAATTCATTCCCCGTGCACGAGTCAAGCGTTACTCGATTTGTTATGAAAGCCCAAAAACGGCTAGTGCAAACGTTTTCTTGATCGCTTTTTAGGCTTCAGTGTCGTCGCCTTTCGCATACTCTCGTGAATTCACTCAGTAAAAGCTAATTGAATTGTTATTATTTGTTCACACGTCACAAGAAGAAAAAATTGTCGCTTCGCCAAGAATTCTTTTCACGGCTTGTCTCGTGACGCTTCTTCATTTCTATGGTCGTGAAAATCTTTTTTCTCGACTTTTGTTTTCCTCGAAAACATTTTCACTTCAAGTGTTTATAAGATAAGTTTCTTATTACAAAGTGGTGGCTGAATGACTGCAGGGTTTGCGTAAAAACTTTCCAGATGTGAACGAAGGTTAAAAGTTTTCGAGTTGGAAGACCTGCATATTTTTTAAAGCTCGTACACAGTTTATGAAAGCTTTCAACTTTGATTCTAAAATTTACAAATTTATTCAAGTGAACAATTCTGTAAAAAGCTTTACAACTTCGATGATGTCAATTTTTCTAATAAGCCAAAAGTATGCAGTTTCACAAACGACAGAGGTTTTCAGACAAAGACAAAGTGGATTCACCAAGTTCAAGTTCTATTGAAAAAAAATGCGGAAACCAGCAAGCGTGGAATCACCTGCAGCCATGCATTAATTTGAATTAAAAGTCTTTACAATTCTGTTTACTGAGAATGCCCATGAAATTGATTCTTTGTCATTGCTATTCGAGTTGGCCACCGTTTTTTTGTTTCATTCTTTCGCCATCAGTTTCTGTATTAAAATTGGACGATAAGACTCAAAATTGAAATTTCCATTGAATGTTAAGGCTCTTAAGCCTGGATCATTTACTATTTGGTACGGAGAATAACGAAAGGCGTAAAGGGATGGATGGATTAGTTTAACACGGATCGGATGTTTCCTAATTTACTCAAAAAGAACAGATTTTTGGTGATACTGACAAACGAAATTGGTAACAAAGAAGTCAAAATCAAAGCGTGGCTTCTAAAATAAGTTGTGGTACCGCGGTAAGTCGCCCCACCCAATATCAAAAACCGTTCAACCTTTCATGCATTTTATTTATAAACGGAATCAATAATTCAAAGGACATTTTCTACTAAAACCTGTTAGTCTATTCCACGAGTCATTTGATTACAGTTTGAAAATCGGAAAAGCTTATTTTGCTTCTTTTTGCCATTAGCGTCTAAATTTCTTGACATTCAGAATCTTTTTCCATTGTTTGATCGATTCTGAAGCTTCGCCAACACAGGGAAAGAACGAAGCTTCATAAATCAAGTTGAAAGCAGGCAAATGAATGTCAACACTTCGCTTGCTGTTCGGTGTATCGAGTTTCATTCTCACATATATTTTCCGAAGAAGACGTATCGCGGACATGTACACTCGAGGCGTCACTGAGGGAAACAATTTGTCACCACTTTGAGACAATTCGATAAACAAATAACGAACTCTCAATATGAAAATTCCATATCTCGTGTCAGTTTGTAGCAAGGAATGCGAGTGAAACTTCGTCAGATCAATTGACACATCAAGCAGACGTCAAGTTTTGCCAATTATCAGCAACCCTGAGACGTTTGCTGTGCTTTGATTCAGTTCACTTGTGAGTACGATTGCGGAAAGATGTTTGTCTTTTGTTTCCCGTTGCATCAGCTTCAAACCGCCCAGAGCGATTAAATCATCGCGCGAACTATTTGCGCTTTCAATTTATCATCAAAGTTTACACAGGCATCGCAAACTCTACAGTAATCAGTAAATATTTTGGAGAGCGAGATAAAAAGTGCTTTAAATCTACGTTATCACTGCTCTCCCCGCTCATTCTCGCACAAGAAGTCGCGTAACGTGCATCACGCAAAATATAAAACAATTTCTGGTTGTATTAATCAAGCGGTTTATTTTTGGCATGAGACTCTCGAAAATTTACAAGCGGCTGCGAGTCAAGTTGTTGGTAAAGTGGTGACTATAAATCCTTCTAAAAACGTTTTTGCTGTCTGATTAAATCTAATTTCAAGTGCTTCTTATCGCGCTATCGTGTTTTCGAAAATATCATAAAAGCTTCAATAAGTGGCGTGACGTCCGGCAGAGGCTCGAGTTAATTGCGCTTTTAGAGGTCATTGTTGGCCTCAGATATCAAATTTCACAAAGCAACAGTGATACTTCAAAACACAGTCTCATTGGACATTTCATCCAATTGACGCTTATTGCGAAGGGGTCACATTTTATTAATTCAAAGTTTATTCGTCGAGATTTTATTTTTAACCTGCTCAAGAAGGAATTCCGGTCAATGTTTTCATTTGGGCTATGCCTGCTGGATATTTTTAACATCTATTATTAATTTAACATCTAAACAAGCCCGCGTTGATCGATGAGACGAAGGAAATTTTATATTTTCACTCCCTTGCCGTAATTAGGTGAGTTTTGAACTTGGCGTCTCTGTTTATGCGGGTTTTATTTCTTGGCTGCGTCATGCATGAGCTAATTTCGTGTCAACAGCGCTTCGAGGTTATTCTTAGAAGGCTTTTCAAGCTAATAAAGATTTTTGAATGTTTCTCAGCAATTTCATAAAACTTTCAAGCGACCCGAAAAGTTGTTCTTCGCGCCCCCACATGTCATGTTCCAATCAAATATTAATTTCGTGTTCTTTTCCAGTGCGGCATGCGTCGTCCATCAACCGAGCAAACCGAAGGCGATTTAAATCGTCTCACCACATCAGCTTCAATCAGAAGTAGCGACAGCTTGAACTCTACCCAAACAATAATCAAACCAAACGTCAATAATGACAACAATAACAATAAAAACAACAACTCATCAAACTATTTGCCAAACATTATAATCGCAAATGGTGAATACCAGCAATGTCGAAAGCGGAAAGACCGTCAAGATAGCATCTCGTCATTGACACAAGATCGAAAATTGGTTCGATCCAACAGTGAAGAACATCTGGTGTCGTGTGGCCACGGCGAAGTTATCCGGAGAGTCGCGTCGCATGAAGACTTCAAAAAACCGTCGCCGCTGAAGGAACACAACGAAAAGAGTGACGAAAACGTCGCTGGCGAAGACGCTAAATGTTTGCAGCCCGTCGAGGAAGAAATCGTTTTGAATCAATCATGCAACGATTTGACAGCAACTAAAGCTAAGCTGATTGATGGACCGTCTCAGCAAGTCCATCGTCTATTGCCTCTCGGCGACTCTTTCGATGAACATGAGCGACGAAGAAATTCCGAGAGATTTCTCAAGACGAAGTCTCCGTCCGGCCGCAAGTCGCCAAGAAAATCACGAAAGTCATCACCACGGCCAGTTAAAGAATCAGACGAGAATGACTTCGGGAAGTCATCGCTGGCGTATTTGAGCGAGAATGTCAGAGCGGCAAGCATTTCCGACGATGAACCTTTGACAGCTAGGTCTCTGTATCCTTGGGAGAATCACGACGACAAGCCAATTGTGTGTCAGCGGTTCGCAGAAAACACGTTTGACCACGTCCATCATTCCATCACGAAGTTCGTTAAGCACGACCACGATCTGGTAAAATTTTCTTCGGTGCCGGATGAGTCCATGTCGAGTGACTTGCCGGAAAAGAAGCCGTATCGGAGCTTTTTGAACGCAGAAAACGTCAAAACGCGTGACATCATGCAAAAGAGCCATTCGCCTGTTGGTATTTATCAAACGCCCGACGAAAGAACCCGTCAAATCAACAAGCGTTTGGCATCGCTGAAGAAAAGGGTTGCTGTCTACGAAGAGAAATTTGAAGTCGACTACGGTTATCGGCCATCGCAGGCAGATAAAACTAATGATAAGCACATTAAGAACTACGTTGCAGAGATTCACAAGTTACGCAAAGAAAAAAGTCAGATTAAAGCGGATCCAATTACGGCAATGGGATATAAAAACAAATTTGATGACACACAGTTGTCGGCTGATACAAAGTTGGCAAAAGTTAAAGACACGCTGCTGGAAATCGAGAAGGTGAGTCGACGGCAAACTTTATTTTCACTTAGCGCCAGCGTTTCATAAATTGATTTAAATTACTGAAATAATATTTTTGTAGCGTCTGCAAGAAAAGCGAAGCGAAGAACACCGTTCATCTTTAATTGACGAGATGACGAGCGATCAATTGGTGGAGGAGAAAACATCAGTTCAACGGGCTTTGCTCTACTTCGAGTCTCTGTTTGGACGACCTGGAACGCCCGAAGAACGTGATGCAGCACGACCTCTCTACGATCTTTACCGTCTTTTGAAGCGCATGGCCAGCCGTCAAAACTCAATATCAGCGGCAATTTCTGACCTGCCGACCATTCTCGAGAATGAAGCCCTGGCACTATCCGGACTAGTGTCACCATCGACCGACTTTTCCCCGCCTCAAGTACACTCAAACGTTCAGTCGCCTTCTGACAGTTCCACATCCACATCGATTGACGCCAACCCAAGCAGCGCCGTGCCAACCAACTTTCAAGAAAATTTCAAATTGCACTCGATGAGTGTTAAAGAGCTTTACGCTCATTTCGACGGTGCTCGTGAAGAGAAGAAACAGTTGCGGCGAACAATTAAGGAGTTCGAACACAACTTTGAAGAAGTCAATGGGCGTAAAATGCTGAAATCAGATCGCAGTTCCATCGAAGATACGTACGTTTTGTACAAGCAGAAAAAAGCCAAACTACGATTGCTCGATGCTTTGGTGAAGAAACAAATTGCTAATTAGAAAGTTTTTATACAAAATCCTTGATCCTTTCTGTGATAGTTTGATGATTATTCGTTTCTAAAAGATAATTCCGGCTAAGTTGAGATATGTTTTCAGGCAAGTCATTAACAAATTTTAAATTCAAGGAAAGCAATTTCAAATCAAATTTGAATCTTAAATCATTTGATTATAGACTTCAATTTGGTTCCAAGTTTAATTAGGACAACCAGGGAAAACTTAAGATAGATATCGTGGAAAAGACATTTGGAAAATTGGTTGCTTACACGAACCAAATAGCATTGAAGACATGATGAAGTCTTCAAAACATTTAGCAAGAAATAAAAAAGCTAATGCAATAAGCTTTTAGAGAAACTTTTAAAGGTTTTGTGACGAAAATTGCCTGGGAATATCGATATGTGACGTCAAAGTGCGTCGATATGGGCAACTTTGATGACGATTTTGAATTTGTCAGTGCTTATACTCACTTCCGCATGATTATTGAGAGATTTAGCCCGAGAATTCTGGAAGAAAATGTGACGTCACTTGAATACGACCCTGAAAAAGGCAAGAAAAAGTCAACACAAATGCAAATGCTTTGAAAGTTCTACTTTATTAAAACACTTTTTTTATACTTTTCAACATCATCGCTATTATACTCGAGGTTTAAAACATCGTAGGGAAGTCATTGTCATCCAATCGTGTCCTATCACCGAGATGATTGAAGTTCTCGAGATGATTGTTTTCCATAGGCAAATGTTCTTTATCAAGAGATTAAAAAGTTTTTCACTAACAAAAGTTTGTGCAGTCATTTTTTGGTTTTTGGTTTTCTTTTGAGAAAAATTGCAGAGCAAATAGAGGCAAGAGTGGAAATGCTTTTAAAATTGTGATTGTATCATGCAAGGGAAAATTTCAATTCCAAATGAAGGTCGATGATACGATGGATAAGTTTTTGCTTTCATTTTTGATTACATGAACTATGTTAACATTTTTTGTCATTAAAATTTCAAAATTTACCAACTACGAGTCATTAAGTACTACTTCTCGTACGTATACTCCTTATGCTTTACTCCAGTATTTTTATGTATGCATTAGCAGCGGTAAAATGCAAAAGGACTTTTGAGTTCGACGAAACAAGGTTTTGTCAGAACGACGGTGCTCTAAGCACGTCGATGATCATTTTGTTGAACATCTGATTGGAAAAATGATTTAAAACCGATGAAAAGATTGAATTATATTTCTAAAATATAGTCGTTTATGTTTTCTAATGCTAGTTTATGGTGGGATGATGTAAACAAATTTTATGAATAATATCACCATGGAAATGTTGGATTGAGAAGGCGCCAAGCGCAATACAAAAATAGGTTTTAAGGACTTTTAACAGACATCATAAGATGATGAAGATGAATAAATGCGAACTCAATGTAGATGTTTATGTTCAGTTTATATATTCATACATGAACAACACTTGTGAAATTTCAACTTTGATTGTCATTAGCCGTTCACTTTAATTTTTTTTCAATGTTGAATGGTTTTAAAATGTAGCAAGGATTAAATTAATCCCAGAACCCTCAAAGTTTCAGCAATTGACGAAAACAAAAACTTGATGAAAGTCTAACAAGCATTTTTCTAATCGAATTCAATTTTCGAGGGAATTACATTGTATTAACAGCAACCGCTAGAAAATTCTCATTTAAGCTTTTCAGAGCTACCGAAATCTCAGCGAAGCTTTCGCTAAGCTTTCCGCAAAGCTCTTTACAAAAGCTTCACAAAGTGTCTGTACGAGATTGAGTTATCTCGCAGAGCTGCGCTTCACATTTAATATTCACTACAAAACTACAAAACGAAGCTCTAATTCACACAATAAAAGTTTTCATTCTTTTTGTAAACATTCTCAAGTTATTTTCATTTTGTTTCAGAATAACACGCTACTTTAACAGCTCTACATCAAGTTTAGCCGTCATCTTTTATAATTATTGCGTACTTCATAGAATACGCCAAACATAAATATGAACAAAATTGCAATTTCTTATATATGCGAGTCCTTAAAAACTACGGGATGATACAGAGAACGGGATCACAAGACTTTTTCATCCATTTTTCTGTCTTGGGGGAAACACGACAAGGGTTAGTGAGCGCACAAGACCCTTTTGCTTTATTTTTAGCCATACAGTTTCCACATCAGTAATTGTTTGAAGATTGCTACAGCATACACAAATCTTTTTAATTTTCTGGTGAACGAAAAATTCAATGACCTTGGTATACAATGTTAGGTGAGTTAGAAATTTTCATGCTTACCAAAACATAAAATTGAGCTTCAAATCCGTCCCTCGAGGCATCCTTTTTGTAAAAAGATCTGACCGGAAAGCTTAAAACAAGTCTGAAAAATAATTTTTATTTGTAGGCACCGTGAAGAGAATAAATTTTGGAATTGCAAAATAAATATTCTGTTTATTGAAATCATAAACCATGTGTTCATCAAAGATTCTACTAAATGTTACATTCGTAGTGTCTACTATATTGTGCTAAAATGGTGCTAAACTACAGTGTTAAATACGTTTTAAACAATAGTTTCCTACAATTTTACAGTTTTTAACTGTTTTTCTAACGATCTTTTTGGGGATACTTGCAAATGACAAAGAGATTGAAGATTATAGGGTTTTCAAAGGTTGAAGTTAATGATGAGTAACTAAATTTACATGTTCAAAAGACTAAGTAACAGAAACTCCTGTATCGCTTGCAAACGCCCCCAGAAACATTTCTAATGGAAGTTCTAATTATAGCTAAGAATTGACAATTCTAAAAGAAATATTTTATTTATACTTGGAAAGGGACAGCAAATGTCAATAAAGTCAAGCTTTGTCTAGGTAATTTTAAACTTAATCTCTCGCATCAACCTTTTCACAACTTAAATAAACATAAATTATTTCCTCTTTTCAAGTTACCACAAAACAGAGAACTGAAGTGAAAATTCGAAATTCAATTTTCCAAAAACTACGGGGAACTGTAATAATATATTCATGACTAGGAAAATGACTATGAACGTTACGTAAAAGGTATTGACGACTTCAGATGAAGAATAGCGGAACATGAGGTTGCAGAAATTCTTCGAAATTCACGATTCCTGATTCGGCCGGTCGATAAATTGAACCATATCCATCTTATACTATGAGTAAACCATCTTTAAAGCATGCTCTTGAAAGGAAAATTTGAGCAGCTCTCACAAAGAAGTTCAGATGTGGATAGAACAAAATAACCTTCAAAGCCCTCCCCCCCTCATCAAATAAACTTTCTACTGAGATATGCACGAACGTGACAAAAGATCCTTCCTACGGTTCTTCTTTATCTTTGAAGCTTCATTTACTCTCGAAAATGAGTCAGATTTCACCTGATTACAAAGTTTTTTATGGAAGCTGGAAGAACTTTCATCGAGCAACACATCAAACGATGCTGATTGAAACGGAGATTTCTCCAGCCGCTTCAAATCGTTTTCAGTTTGAGAAGTTTTCAGTGATTTAGCGAGAACCTCTCTTATTAAGTCGGGCTGATTATTTTCGATTGATAGAGAAGAAGGGCAGTGCTTGCTAAGAGTGTTCAACTTGCATGCTCGAGCTTGAGGATAAGAATTCGGCCGAAAGGCAAAAGAATCGTGCTTTGACTTTTCGTACGTACCTCCGCTGCGCTCTTCCAAGAATTCATCTTCGTCAGACGAGTTGATTCGGTCTTCCGCAAGCGACGACTGCCTCGAAAGCGACTGCGAGGGTAAAAAATAACTTTTAAGTTAAACAGAAAATCTTTTTTTCCGGCAATTCGCACCTGATTCATTCGCCTTCTCGGTGGCGACCTTTTATTCCACAAGGCTTCAAGTTGATCAAAATGTTGTGATTGTGCCAACGCAGCTTGTTCCGGATTACCGATATTCTGCTGTGATCCGATACTCTTCATCTCCGCGATTTTTGAAATCTCTTCCATGCTCGTTGATACGGAAAAGCGGCGCTTAAGTCGCTCGTCTACCTGTGCCATCATTACTGACGAAGTCAAATGAGCGTATTTCTTTTGCCACGAGTACGTGTCGAGGGATAATTCCTTCTTTAGCAGACGCCGGGCTGGACGTTTCGCAGCGGCCGGACGTAAATCTAAAAGTAGTTGATTCGAAATTTACTTCTTCTGTTACTATGTGATAAAGAAGCTTCTATTTACCTTCGACGTCTCTCGCTGGGGCCGAGTATGTCGGTAATTTAATATATTGTGCAGGTGAGTTGTGTAAGCAGATAATTGGAAATGATGGATTGTCAGTTAAATGCACGAGGATCCTTGAACACTCCAAGGAGATATCAAAGCGGGTAAATTGAACGTGAAGCTGAAGCGATGTCAAGGCTAATCCCCTCAATGTTTCCCAAACGATTATTGTTTTATCATCGCTGCCAGAAACAGCGGTTGTGCCTTTGGGGGAGGAAAAAAACACACGTGGAAGTCGTTGTCAATGGATATTATGGCGTTCTTACCGTCAGCTGAAATCTTGACGCATGTTACGGCTCCCAAGTGGCCTGCCAGCGTATGAATCTCCTCCCCAGTGTGCAAATCCCACACAATCAAATTACAATCTTTTGATCCGGATATCACTTGACTTTTATTTGTGACCGACACGGCGACCGTTAAGACCGCATCCGAATGCCCAACCAGAACCTTTAAACAAATTATTCATAAGCAACCGCATAACGGGACGGCGATTTTCCATTACAAAATCTATTTTTATAATGCTTACCTGTGCCAATTTGCCGCCTGTTGCTTGCCACACCTTTAAAGACATGTCACGCGAGCCCGTGATAACATGAAGCGAGTCAGCCGTAATAACAAAGCAGGTGATTTCGTCAGTATGGCTGACGTGGTATTTTTCTTCTTCACGAGTTAACGACCAGATCCTTAAGCTATTATCGCCATTTGTACTCATCTAGAATGCAATAAGAACGTGTTGTTGGCTTTAAGTTCTCTTTAACCAAATCAGGAAATTGATGTGAGGCTGGTGTTTGGCTGGTCTCGAAGGGTATTATGGTCGCAATGAATCACAAGCATATTGTACATTTTCAGCACGTATAATGATTTTAATTTTTCAGAAACGAAATGTTTCAAAACTTAGAGCGTGTTTCGTCCCTTCCTGATTACTACCAAAATCCTGTTCATGCAACGAGATAAATGCTTACAGCGAATTTCATGTTGTTCGTGACAGCTTGGAACTTGTGTGGCCCCTGAATCGTCTGTAAAATTGTGCCGGACTCCGCCAGCCAGACGTGTGAATATCCTTCGCGGTCTGATGTGACGATTCGACGCGAATCCATCATCACTGTCAGACAGCTTATCGCAGCGTTATGAGCTTTGAAGGTAGTTTGTAAAATGCCAAACTGCAGTCCCCACACCATCACCGACTTATCATCGGATCCAGTTGCGAAGAACTCACAATTTGGTGCAAAGTTGACGCAGGTTATAATGGCGGTGTGACCGTCGTATGTCTGTGATAGCACTGAGTTCTGCAGGTTCACCTGTTCATACTTCTGAGGGAATGTTTTTGACAGCTCGGGTGTGTTTAAGAGCCATATTTGAATGCCACGCTGAATGGCGACGGCAGCCATCGTAGAGTCGCGTGATACGTCGAAGCAGATAATAGGATGGTTATTCGAGTTCAAGTTGAGACGATTCGTTGACACCAGCTGCTTGCGACTCCGGCGCTTCTCTTTTTTCTTCGGGTAATAATTAACAATCGAGTCCTCGTTGCGGAACGAATAGAAAGTAATTTTGTTGCCACCTGCTGTTATCAAATAATCGTCTTTCGCCATTACGAAAACAGCGGATACAGGGCCGGGGTTGGGTGGCATCGTGCGTATTATCTTTCCCGAACACATGTCAAAAATTAATGCTTTCGTGTCTTCGCAGCCGACAATAGCTCTCTGCGAATCCGCTGCAATGCTGAACGCCAAAACCTAAATTTCCGGACGAAAAAGCAGAGTGAAAATAAACCCAGCCGTTTGAACGGTGTCGCGGTTGATAAAAATGAAAATTTAATTAAGACTACGTTGCCCTTTTATAATTTGACCCAGGACGAGGTACAAAAAGAACGAACGCTATAAATAACTGTGCTAATGGACTTTTGGATTTTCGCAGCCAAACGGTTAAGCCTGAAGTCCACCGTTCATAAATTATGCTTTTCAATAAATTGAAACAAAAGTTCATAACTAGAAAGGTGGAGTTTGCGGAATTAAAAGAGTTTGTTAAATTTTGAGTGTACTCCTGGCTCCAGCAAGAAAAAAATGCTTGTGAAAGCTGGCAGTTAAGGCTTCCTTTGCGCCCTTCTTTTCACTGTTGTCATTACGGAGAGCTGTTTAATTGCTTTCTCTATCAATCTCTTTCCATGTCACCATTCATCATAGAGAGATGAAGGACTTAATTTTCGAGATGATGAATTAGTTTTCTTTGTACAAGACGTCTGACACGAGCATTAAATCGTTTAAATTTCCCTTTTTATGTCAAGTTTTCCTTTTCCTCGTATCACTCTCAACATGACACAAACAAGAAAAAGTGTAGAAAAAAATTTTGCTTATCGCACACCTTGGAGTTGTTGTTAAAATGAACGTAACTTTCATGGCTTGTACAGCGAGGTTGACTGAAAGTGTGTCAACATAAGGTGTGTGCCCCAAAAAGAGAAGCTTTTTCAAACGTAGATGTCAAATATTTACGTTTGTGTTTACCTTAGATTTGTGCCCTTTCAGTTGATGAAGCTCGGTTCCGGTAGCAAGCGTTCGCAAATACAAACCATTATCTTCACAGTGGGCGAGAAGGAAGATCTAGTGAAGTGGAGATGAGAAACATTGTGAATAATTCAGCGAAACGGCTGAGTCTAAGACAAATCTTTTTTCACTTACCGAATCAGGCGAAAGACAGAAGTTTATGACTGGACTGTTAAATTGCAGCAAATTCAACAGTTCATAAGTTTCTAGGGACCACAAGCAGATGGTGGCATCAGTGCTACCCGAAACCAGCACTTCGCTAGTGGAGCTTATCTCGACGCACACAACTGGCCCTCGATGATGATCGATTTTCATTACCTTTTTTAGCGATAATCGATAAGTTTTCATGTGCGAAAGAACAGTGATAAATAAAAGAGAAGAAAAAGGAAACACTTTTTATTACCTTGTTTTTATGTTTAGGGATCATTTGCAATTTACGGGTTGATTAAAGGAGTGTTAATGACGGAATGATTAAATTTGAACCCGAAGACGTCTCAATTTAAGATTTTTTATTGTTTTGATCAGCTTCATACAAAGTTGACTTCACCTGAGTTTTATGGCTTGATAGTTGCTTAATGGCGTTTCAAATGAATAAATTGCGGAACTTTTATGGTGCACTATAAATCATCACCGTGACATTCGGTATAAATCATCCCCATGGAATACGTTTCCTAGTATATGGCCCAAAGTTTCTTGGAAAATTGATATCAGACGTGACGTGGATTCCAAACAACCCGCAACAGAACTTCGGGAATTGCAAAGGAGATTCTTTTCGAATGCGAAAATAAATTGAAAACTTTTCCACTAATGAGACTCTCAGACGAAAAACTCCCAAATACTTTAATGAAAATTAATGGATGTTTAATTTAATTTGCATTTGTCGTCATTCTTGAAGACTTTTATTTTACAAAAACACATTTAATTGCAATGAAACAAGTTTTTTTCATCTTTGTGATGCCTTTGAGTTTTCATGCATCAATCAGCAACCTTTTAATTTGCCAAAAGCAACAATTTCTCTCTTTGAAAAGAAAACTTTCTGTTTAGATACGGAATTCACCTGCAAGGAGTGTCTGTTTATTGCATAATACGCCTGAATGGGTGCGGAGTCGAGCCGACAGCCAAATTTTTCGTGGAAATCTTTGAAAAAGTTTGTTTCCAAAGTGGGCAGGTGAATGTGTAATGATTAAATGAATAATTCAGGCGGCTCGCAGGATTTTTGTCAATTATTTTGGCAGAATCTCCACCAAGAAAAGTTTTCTATCAAATTTCCGTTTCGGAGATTTTTTCCCCTGAGAAGTAATGATTTTACGTTTTCACGTTTGACGATTCAATTTATTTTCCGTCAACATTCGCATCAAAAGCGAAATATGGAGAGCGAAAGCAAGACGCAAAGTTTTAACGAGCTTTTGTAAATTTATTATGCTCCTTTTCAAATCATCTCCGTCAAGTTTCAATTTCCGTTGGAGCTCCATTTCTCCCCACTGGAAACCTTAAACAATCAACTTTGACATAATATGAACGAGGACATTTTGAAAGGGCTACTCTTTTAACTGACAAGCGCAGTTTGAATGAAAGTTGCTCCACTTTTTGTTGCACGGAGGGTGACTTTGCTGGCAAAGCGATCAATGATCCGGAGCCGATCATCACAAAAAGTTCTTACTATGGAAATAATCAGCTTTCAATCCATACGTCGTTCGGATTCATTTGTTAACATTTTCTTCGCGTATTTTGTGACGAGGCCGTGCGCCATATACCGGGAGACTGTCATTCAAATCGCAAACTGATGAGATAGAGTGGCCCTTTCAAAATTTTCTCATACATATGCGTCAAGCCATTATTTTCTATCGATTCAATAGTTTTGAATAAAATTTTCTGCATAATAGAAAATGATTTCATCCCTCGTGTTGTCTCTCCCAGCGCAAATTGCCGTTCGATGAATAAATGTCAGTGCTCATCATTGGTCAGTACGGCACACACAAAAAATATTCCGACTCTATTAAAAGATAACTGCGGTGTATAGTAGTGATACTTTTATGACATTGTTTACTTCTACAGAAAGCTGGACGAGTTCAAATTGGATATTTTTCGCTTTCATTAAACATTCATCGCACATTTCAGAAGCTTCTGCTGAGGGCAGATGAATAAAATAATGTAACCGTAGTGGATTTTAGTATTCGTTACATTGCTGTAGCCTCCTTTTAGGTAGCCGTTGCAAAAAAAAATACAAGTTTTTCAGACGGACTTTGCAAGCTTTGAGTGCTCTTGAGTGGCTAACAACATTTTTTAGTTTGTTTAAGTTGTTCATTCCGAAGAAATACTCTTTCAAGTTGCCTATTGATAACAACATTATTCATAAAACATACTTTTCAAACACAAAACTTGTTGCAAATTTGTAAATTTTTTGTTTTTTTTAATTCATTCAATGTTTCAGAAGTCGAGACTTGTAGCAAGTGAATAACACGTCAAAGGCTCCTTACAGCTAATGCATTCTCCGAATTCCCTGATTAAAGAAGTTTTATTTTATTCAGCTGAAATTAAAAAGCTCCCATTGTAAATGCCATTCCGTTTGTCAAGCGTTGCCTGACAACCTCCTCTTTTCCCCCAGTTTTCGAATGCCTGCAATTTGCACCGTTAACGCTGAAATTTTGAGTGGGTAGATGAAAGGACGGATTGTGCATGAGCGAAGTGTGAAAAGCCAATTTGACTTGAAGGCAGAATTTTTAGCGACTTCACGTTTTCCTGCTTTTAATGAATCCAATTCCGATTTGGCTTTATAAAAAATTCCCGTGAAAACTTCTGCAAACTGAGCTGAAATGTCAAAACACGCTGAATAGGCAAGCACGGTTAAAAGTTTCATCGCTAGCACAGAGACGCGAAGTGATAAAATGCAAAAAAAATATAATACAATGTGTAGGATAAGAGAAGTGAAAAAAGTTTTTTTTTACTTACAGACTTTCCCGTCAAGTACGATGATATGATTATGCTGGAGTCATCTCCGCCACTCACCTGTTCATAAAAACAAGAGAGGTGAGTTAAATTTGTAAATGTTATCGTTGCTGCTCCACATGATGCTTACGACTAAAGTATTGTTCAGGGCACTCGTCAGACACATGACGGCAGCGATATGGGGGCTGAAACGATCATAAAGATAAAAGTTTATGAAACTCTTGCACGAGAGAGTAATCTAAGCTTCCGTAAAAATCCAACCGCAGGCACACTTTTGCCAACAATCTCCTTGAATCATATTTTCCTGGATAATGAATTCGTGCATTAGGCAGGAGCTTGGGCTGCGAATGCTTTTTGACGGGTTGGCAAACATCAACATCCACTTAATGCCCTGCTCGACCAACAACTCTTGTGACTACACAAACTCATTTCAACCGAATGTGCTGCAGCCTGAGTTCCGTTCCACTTTCTGACGTTGATGATGATAATGTGAGCTTTCGACGGGCAGAAAGCAAACAAAGCTTTGTTGTGTGCACGGATGGAGAAAATTTTAAATTGAATTAATTAACCCAAAAATGCGATAATAGTATCAAACCACCATGAACACAACCACCATGGACAAAACCACCAGAAATTTGTGTAAATCGATGAAACACCAAGTTCAAAATCGAAGAAAACCGTTAAAATTTATTTTTATGACACGTCGTCTTTTCCCAGCATAAGCATGAAATCGTTTTTCATGTTTACACCTTATTCATAAGCATGAAATCATGTTTCATGTTTACACCTTATTTAAAGCGGAAACAACGTCAAATGATGTTCCAGCATCTCCCTCATTTTAAGCGGAAACAACGCCAAATGATGTTCCAGCATCTCCCTCATGGTTTCAACGCCAAATGATGTTCCAGCATCTCCCTCATGGTTTATTCCAAGACAAAACACAACGCCAAATGATGTTCCAGTATCTCCCTCATGGTTTATTCCAAGACAAAATAAAAATCGTCTTTTTCCCTAATTTACTACTGGTAAGGACGATGTTGTTGTTGTTTATTTTGGGCGCGTGAATTTCCATGTGTTTTTTTATAAAATTTAACGATTTCTCCGATTTTTAATCTTGGTGGTTTTGTTCATGGTGGTTATGTTCTTGGTGGTTATGTTCTTGGTGGTTATGTTCATGGTGGTTTAATACTATTCCCAAAAATGCTGAACGAAAAATTAATGCGATGAGAATTATTAAAATTAATTTATTATATTCCCACATTAAAACCTAAATTTATCAAGCCAAAGTGCCTCAAGGTGATGAAACGCTTAGACAGTAAACATATTATTTTGCCTGAAAATTTCTATTTTCCCCCTTTTCGGGTAGAAACGTTTACGTTCTTTGAAGATTGCTGTGCTTCTGCTGACATGCCTGCCATGATTTTTCTGGAAATGTTTCACAGATGTTTAATGTTCTTGGGATTGTGATTTTGAAGGCTGGCTTTGAGCTTATGTTGTCGTCAAGTCAATGGCTTGAGAGTTCCTAGTAATGCTGAAGCTTTGATGTCTTGTTTTGAAATTCAATCAGCTTGACACAGCCTCGAACAGCTTTTAAGGTGGTTCGATAAGGTTCGATAAGCTATTAAATGGTTTGACTTTCTTTCTTTTGAAATTATTGGTATCCCACAAAAACTCGAGTTAGTCAAAACAAAAAGTCATCAAAAATCTGCATGAATTTAATATCCCTTTAATCTACTTGCGAAAGCTGCTTCTAAAAAGTGAATCAAATCATTCGGGAAACTAATTTCCTGATAATTTCTCACCATAAGAGAACAGGTAAGCAAGCAGCTAATTCTAAAATGATCTGCCTTCAAGTTTTTTTTCGCTGACGACTCCGCCGAAAAACAGCTAACGAAGATTATAAATGAGACCTTGAAATCCAGGGAATTTGGCTGTGTGTAATGCAATGTCAGGTGTAAAAATAATAAACGACGGAAGATTAAATTCTACAGCGCGACGCCGAGATGATGTTTCGTGACCGTAAATTTTCGCAGTAATATAAATATGAGAGAAAAAAATCATTACTCCTCTAAATGAAGGGAAAAAGCTTGACGCGATGGAGTCGTGAAAATTTCCACTTGTCGTTTAATTGATTACTTTTTTGGTTCGCGTAAAAAAATTGTTTTCGTGTTCGTGGGCTTGTGTTCTCGTCATCACGTTCCCCATAAACCACAAGGAAATCAAAATAGGATAAAAAGTGTAGGATGATTAAATACGCTACCTCAGCCGTTATGAAGTGAAGGAAGGCAAAGGATACCAAAAGAGAAACAGAAAAACGGTATTCAAAGCATGGCTTTATTGTTCCGTGATAAATTAAACTCATATCAGGTTTCTCTCTCTCGAGCTGCCTAGGGAAAAATATTAAAGCAGCGTGATGTACGCACACATACTTCCAAGCAGAATGCTCAAAAGAGCCGGTGAAAGTGCTTGGGATAGGGGTGAAATGTACATTTAAAAACATTATCTTGTGATATTGATCGTAACGATGAAAAAAGATGCTTTATCATCGTCAGCAGTCGCGAAAATCTGTTTTTGTTGTGGTCAATTTTTAATCCATCAATAAATCAAACGGAAAAAAGTTCTGGACGAGACATATTCATCAGTGGAGATTCAACAAGTTCCTGAGTTGAAACTAATAAGCACGCCGAAGAAAGAAAACTAGCTGGCAGCCGCTAGCACTTTCAATCAATAAACATTGTTGACGATATGGAACTGGATGATTTAATGCAAATATTGACAGTTTAAGAACCTTTAAACATGATCCAAGGTGTGAAAGGACTATTTTCTGACATAAAGGGAAGCTAACGTACAGGTTAATTTAAAGAAAACAATCTTACCAGAGTCTTGTCTTAACAACTTGTGTTTTGATGTCCCAAACGATGACGCTCGTGTCGTCCGATCCTGTCATCAAATGATTGGTGTTTTTAGGCACCATCATGCATGTTATTGAGCCACTATGACCTGCAAAGGAACACAAAGGCGAATTAAATTGGATCCTATGACCATGTGTAAAAAGCTTTACGGTCGTTTTATTGAAACTTCGGAGTGAACTTTCAACATGTTGCGGCAAAAGGTTTCACATCGTTCCGATAATTAATGGATATATTGTCAGTCCACTGAGATTTTGAATGAAGAAAATGAAACAAGCAACCTGGGACGACCTTTTTGCAATGCCTTTTGTGAACCTTTTTTGTCATCATCAACTTACGCATTCAGCTAGTTCTCCCAAATTCTCTTTTCATTCTTTTCATTAATCTTTCAGGTAATGGCTTAGGAATTTTGTAGAAATGACACCGGTCAAGTTTAAATTCCTAAATAAATTCAGAACTCTCCAGATGAAACGAAAGCTTGCGTCGATGGGGATACTTTGGGCCACAAAAAAACCGCTACGAGATTAAGACATTTCACTTAAATTTGCTTCCATCTGGATAAGGGATAGCTAACAATGCTTTTTGCCATGTTCTGTTAAGCACGAAGGTTTTTGTTCCAGTTTTGGCTTTCCAAACAGAGAAAACCTTCTCTAACAAGACGTGACCAGAATTTGAAGTCAATTCAAAAAAAATTGTGATTTTCCTTTTAAAACTTTTAAATTATTAATTTTCATCTTTCACGAGATGGATCACAAACACCAAATGTTGTTCTCAGTTTAAAAGGTCAGCGATTGAAACAACTTTGTGAATACTCTTTGTCACCACTTTTTCTCCGCACAATGCTGGAAACTTTTTCACTTTTCACAAGTTTATGCGCTCCAGTGTTTTTGCTGCCCTGAAATTTCCCAGAAATTTCCATGGATCGAGCTTATGGTGCAAAAATGCTTTTTGCGAAATGTGATGGAAAGAAGAAGTATTCTCTCGGCGTAAAAGTTTGCAACTTGTTCTATCCACAAAATAAGTACAATCTGCTACAGTAAAAACGATACACCCGAGCTTACAAAATTTCTGCAATTTTTCTCAGCAGTTTTGTTTTATTCATAGAGAAACTTGCAGTCTTCTACGAAGAATTTCTCATTGTCAAGATGGACTTGAACATTTTGGGAGGGGACCAAAATCACTTTAACTTTGTAAATGATTTTTCTATGGATACTTGAGAGTGTTCCGACTCAAAAAATGTTGCTACAAAATGGAATTTTCTCCTTCCTTTCAATGGATAATTTCTGAATTTTGTCACAAAGCTGAAAAATCTTCCGACCAGTTTTACCGAAAACAAACTTTGTTAAAATATTCACTGCTTCTCCGACAACTCAATTTAGATGTGACCTAATTCAAAATTCTGTTTTTATTGATGGAGATCGGCAGAAAAGAAATTTCCATATCAAAAGCTTCACTCGAGCGATGATAGAGGAGGCGAACGGTTATTTAAAATATTCGACTAGATGCTATTAAAGACAGACGCTGGCAAAGCTGCTTGACGGAGTGAAAAAGTTTTAGTTGTAATACAATTCGAAGAACTACCCCGAAAAAGCTTTCGAAACATCGAAAAGCTAACAACATAAAGTTATTCTCAAGTTATTTCCCCTTCCTTAACTGCGTGAAATGCTAATTTTTGTCAATCCGAGAGAATGCGGATGAAGTCAGATTTACTCAGAAAGTTTTTGTTTTCGGTCTTCTTCGTTTGCTTTGACCACGAATGGAATGAAAAGACGGGCGCTTGTCGAAACAAACCGAGATTTTCGAATTTACATTATCGAAATTGAATCCTCCATGGCAGCGATAACAAGGCAGAGCGTTTTCATAAATAATTCATAGCTGATTTTTGCTTTCACAACGAAGTTACTTTGAAATCATCGCCATCAACATCGTCAAAATTGAATCTGAAACAATTTGATTTGCTGTGACATCTAAGCATACCTTTAAACGTCCCGATGATTCGGTTGCTCATGATATGCCATAATTGAGGGTCGCCCGACTTCCTGGCTATTATAAGGTATTGTTTACATGGCGAGACTTCAAAATGTGTTATTGGACCTCCCGGGACGGTCATGCATCGAATCTGTGACGGAAGGGGTACTGGCAGCCAGCCAGTCAGCGGCACCAACTGTTAAAAAGAGAGTTTAATATATTCAAGCAGCGCTCCAAAAGAACCAATTAAGTCAAATTTCCGATCAAACGGCACAGATATCTTACCAAAGGAACCGTGTAGCCATCACACCAAACAGTCGCTGATTGAACCGTGATGCCCAAAAGGGAATTCTCGCCCTCGTACGTTGAAACAGTCCTCAGCCATGAAATCAACTGAGCAGTGAACACGTAAAGAAACAAGAAAAATGTTCTAAATTATCAATATAAACGAAGGCATGATGAATTTCTCTTCGCTGAAAGCATCTCGGAGAAGACACGCCAGGATGTCTCATGAATGAATAAAAATATTGAATGCGCGGGAGGTAGAGACGGAGAAAATAAACAAAAATCAATAAAAACATCCTCGTTTCTTGGCTTTTTGGATACAAAGGCTCAAGTCAGCAGCAGAGAGTGATGTTGTTTCGCAAAAAGGGAACGTTTCAGGTCCGCTTTGTTTTAGACTCACGAGAAACTTTTCGCATGAACAACAAGCTCATGATTATCGTGAACGAATTTTGTTTTTATTTGCTGCCAATTTTTCGCTGCTCAAAAAGATTTTTCGTTGGTATGCATTTAATTTGAACCTTACAAATTGACAATGTGCGGATCTCGTATTTCAAGTTGCGACGCACAATAAGGGAATTCATGAAATTTACAGCTTGATGGTGCAATCTCTCACTGGAAACACTATTCTTCTTATTCGATAAGCTTTAAAGAAGTTTGAACGGCGAAGGAAATTTTATTTTTGACTATACCAAGAACAAGCAATGTTCCCCTAATTGTGAAAATTTTAAATTTTCAAGCTTTTGCACAAACGGATGTACCAAATTGCCTGTAATAATGAAATAAATTAAACCAAGCAAAACAAATCCAGTTTGCAAAATTGTCAATCTGTTACGTTTTTGCTTGCTTCAAACAAACTTTTAGCTTGAAAGGTTCGAGGCAACAATGCACAATACGAATTAAAATTATAATCTAAAGGTTTCAGTCCTTGTTAGTCTATTGTTAGTTTCGAAAGCTTAAGCAGGTACAATAATCAGTGTCAACTCAAGGTCATAGAAATGATTAGACGTTCGTGCGACCTGTAATTGAAGCCAAACTTCAGTTTAAATTTTCCTCCGTTCAATTTCACATTATCTCAACTCTCTCGCTTTGCTTCATAAACAGTCACATCACCAGACGTCCCATTTTGACACCATCTAAACAATGCTTGACATCACTGCAGACAGTACATGTAATTTACATGAGTGCACCCATAAAATCCTAAAAAAAATGCAATCTTCATGCGCTACGTCAGAGAAACACCGGCAGCGTAAGGGATGTCGGAGTTATTTGTGTTCACTTCACTAACGAGGAGAAGCGTTTAATTTACGATGGAAAATAATTTGCCAGGGGCGTTGCTTTCTTTTAATCATTTCTCTAGATGTGTCTAGATGTGGAAGGTTTGAGTCGAAAGATAAATCAAACTATGTATACAAAGCATGACAATTTTATGCTATGAAACTCACAGCTTAACGCATTGGTTTGTATGAACATTAAATTACCTGAGCCCCAAGCTGCATTGGATCACGCGTAAGAACGTCACTCGACTTCCTGATTGTATAATAAACGAGTTCAATATCTCGATCGAGAATATAGCAGCGAACATGTTCGATGAGACACCGGAGATAGCTAATTGAAACAGTTTGAACCTAGAAAAGAATTTGTCGCGTCACAATCTTGTTGTTTGTATCTACATAGGTATAAAAAAGTTGTAACTATAAGTCATGTCAAGGAAATAGAAGCTTATTTGAGAAGATTTAATAAAAAGCTTTTCTAGAATGAAGATTGACAATAATTGTCAGAAAGGCTTTCAAGCTAAACAGACGGCAAGAAATTCTTTCTTGCAAAAGCTTCATTTTTTACTTTAATCTTAAATTTCGAAAACTAAAGCTTAATTTTTAAACTGTAAGGAAAGCTGTTTTTCATTGACATTCTTTACAAAACAACCCCGTTAAAACCGATTTCAAAAAACACTCACAGCGGCAAGGAGAAAATCAAAATTGCACACTGCAATTTCCTTAAGCTTTTTGCTGTCATCCGACTTAATCAAATGATGCCACGACTCCTCAACGTGACGAATTGAGTACGAAATGTCAGAACCTGGCACTGGGTGCTGTGTTGATATTGTTGATGTCTCATCGCAGTGGTGTAGCTTGTTGTTATCTGTTTGAAAGGATTTTCAAATAAAATTTGCCACATTCAACCAGAACACTCAAAATTAGATTAAATCCGTGTCGATAGGAATACATTGAAATAATTTTTGAACAGTTATAAACCAATAATGAGATGAAAAAAGTTCAATCGAGGAAGCAAAATTTTTCCAGGCCGATGCAGCAATAATTTGATTTGAAATTGAATGAAACTCGATCTGTGATTTGGATTTAATCATCGATTTTGATACAAAAATTCAATTTGGAATTTATAAAGTGAAAACATAAATTATTCATCTGCTTCAAGTCTTAATTGACACCTTTCCAGACATCATAAAAGCAAGGTTAGTTAGAAGTTTCACTCTTCACCACGGGGAATAGTTCAAACAGAAACAGGGATGGTGAAAGTTTTATCCAAATCACCAATTTTCTTTGGTTCAGAGCTGCTACGAACTCTTATCAGTGTCTTTCAACCAAAACCCATTCCTCTTTATTTTGTCATTTTGTTCAAAAACAAAAAAAATAAAAGCGCTGCGGGGGAAATTCTTTCGAAGATGGAACAGAAGAAGCCTTTGATTGAAAGAAAATTCCTTCAAAATGTGTTTCAGCTTGAGCAAAGAGCGCTCTCGTTTCATTGAACAGACAGAATTACCTTTCGCTCGAATAAGGATTAAAAATAACACAAAAACGCCGAACGGGAAAAAAATTGTTACTTCTTTCTAGCACACCAGAGAAAGGAGAAAACAATTTTCTATTCTCGAGAGCAAATGAAGCGGAACGAATCGATTACAGCAAATGTTGTTTCTTTGGTGGAGAAACCGTATTGAAAACACCGAGTAGCTTTAGGCGAGACTTTTCATTGATTTCTTAATCTTGCCGAAGAGTATTTAAGACTGAAACACTCGTAGTATCTCTAGGATACAGACATGTTTTTATTGTGTCTCCAGGAATTTCTTTTGAAACCTCGCTTTTCATCGAGATGGGGGAAGTTTATGTTCTTCTAAAATATTTTTCTCGGTATGCATGTTCAAATAAACTTCCCCATCAAGACATAAAACTATTACGTGATGTTTTGACTAACAGATGAAAACTTACTTGACTTGTCACTCCCTTCACTGTTGATCTCGTCACTCTCTATCTCGTCTTGGGGGAAAAACAAGCTCACGATTTCAACATGTGCTAACCGCAGGCTTTCCTGATCGCTAATGTATCGCTTCTTGGTGATTTCCGCACATAAATCGTGCCGCCACTCAATCAACAGCTTCCCCGACATCAGCTTCTCTCGAATCAGGGGCCCTTTACGTAGCAAAATTAAAATAATAGCAACGAATCATGAATAAATTAAACAAATTGATTATCGGCAGCCCCAGATGAAAGAACAATAAATTATTTTCCCAGGCTTTGGATTATACCTGGACTGTAAAATTAATTGCTAAGTAGACTTTACTTTTGTAAAATATAACTGCCACTTATTTCAGACACAACGACCAATTAACAAATTCGCCCCCAACGCAATGGCAGATAATAATTGGAATGTAATTTCTAAATCTAGAAAGCTTCAACAAATTCAATGGGTTCTCATCTAAGAAGAAACTCATTTTCTATCTTAAAATGTCCAACTATTTGCTTTTAGGATTAGGAAGCTTTAAATAAACTTTTTGTGTATTTTTGGAACTGTGTTAATTGTTAAAATGGAGATTAACAGCTTTGACAGACTTCTGATGGTTTTTGAAAAGATTGAATCTTCTTTAAACCAAGAAACTTCATGAAACTCTGAAAAGCTTGAAGCTGCTAAGTAGGTAGACTGACACTCACCAGAATTGAACACTTTTCATTATCTGTCCTAATGCGTGCCCCATTTTCAAAACAGTGCTTTTAATTAATAAGCAGTTTGAATAATTAGGCAGTTCATATTTTCAGACACGACCCGAATACAATGAATACAAACATTAATATTGGAACAATTTATAAACCACCGGATTCGTCGATTCCGAATTTT
>JPYR01000132.1:106357-125588 GCA_000775305.1 Belgica antarctica | reverse complement strand
TCACAAGGATAGGCAATCGACTGGTGCTTCGTTATTTACCCAGTCATTACAAATACAATAAATTAAATTTCTCAAACACCAACATTCCCAGAATTTGTTTCCAGTGACTCGCCTTATCACTTCATAAACAACCGCCAAACGGAATATTTTAAGCAAATTTATTCATGTGACTTCACTTCCGCACCGGCCTGGCCTGTACATAATAATGATGGCGTGCGTCAAACTTAAATATCAAATTTTACCTTTTTATTGTCATATTGCAAAAAATGTTTCGCATTCATGCAATATTTAATAATTCAGTGGCATAACGAGAGTGAAGCTTGAATGTCAAAGCGTTCGGTCTGCATTGGTGGCATTAGACGGTTCTGCCCTGTTTATGTTGCGATTGAAAGGGGAAAGCAAATTTCACCCTCGCATTAAATTTTAATAATGTGTTTTTTATGTTTTAATATGCTTTTTATGAAAATTATGTTGATAAGGTGTGTTTCTCGTTGGTTTTAAATGTCATTCGTGCAAAACGCGTTTTCTCGTATATTTTCGGGGTCAGGCACGTCATAACGCACGAACATACAACAAAGTTTTCGTTTGTATCTAGAAAAATGTTTGTCTTATCACAAACAAGACAAAGAGAGGTAAGAAAAACGGGAAAAACTGAAAACTTGTGATTTCACACTTTAAATAAACAAACTGAAACTCGTCGCTCTACAAGAAGAAGGAAAAAATTGTTTACATCGTTAAACACGCACAATACACCGCCTTCAATTATACTTATCGCTGTGGTGAAGTTGTAATTAAATCACGGAAAAACAAGCTTCCCTTATCATGAAAACATAATTGAATGGTTCTCAAAGTAGAACGTTGCGAGCACAATAATTTGCATTTAAATTGGCAAGAAACGAGAACGCCTATTGTTGAAATGTTTGCCGACTTAAGCAGCCAAAATTCATGCCCAAGCTCAATTAATTAAACATTTTCTTACATTAATCGCTCATGAAAGCTGGCAAGAAGAATTAAATCACTCAAAAAATGCTTTCGTTCTTTGTTCGGTCTTCAACACTTTTGATTAAACAAGCTTCAGGCACCTTGTAACATTCTGTTCACTTTCTCGATTTATATAGAAAAACATTTTTCATTCATATTTTGTTCCCCCATCTGCAAAAGTTGTGTTTTTTATGCTTCTTTTGGGGGGAAAAATCGATTTGAAATGTCACGGCTGTGAGGTTGGGAAGGAAGTTTTTTAATTGAGAATGTTTTCTAAAAAATCTAGCACACAGTTAATTAAAAGACCAAATACAGAATGTTGCAATCAGAATGAGAGTTTTTCATATCTTCTAGCTATAGAAGCAAATACAAACTAGTGTCATCTTATTAAAGTACTAGACTTGAAAAAGTTGAACTTAAAAATGGCATAACTAGCATAACTTAGAGTGTTCTATGACTGTTAAAACTTGTGCAAATTTGTATGAGTCATATCTAGTACTGAATCTGGTATGGTCTAGTTTCAGGATGGTTTGTACTAGATTTTTTCTTTTTTAATCAACCAGCATATAAATCTAGAACTGATTATAACAAAACATAAAAATTCAATAGGTTAATCTTCAGAAAGCTTAATCTCACCAACTTTTCATAAATTGCGTACTAGATTCTTTAATTTTATCACGAGTAGCCTTTTCAAAAAACAAGTCACTCTAAAACGTGACGCCATAATCAGAAGCTTCCCATTTAAAACATGACAACACAGCAATAAGTAAAGCGATTGTGAGACAGAGAAGAGAAATTTGCATAACTTTTCCAAAGCGTCATGTTTCTTCAGTACATTGCTTGTCAACTCTTCGAATAAACACATATTTATGCTTGTTTGATAAAAGACAGAGCACAAGAAAAATTGCTAGCATAAAAGAAACTGATAACGAATATGAATCTTTCCCTTCAACACTCGAAGTATGAAAAGCTTGATGGCGTTAGCAGATGAAAATGTGGGGTGACGCAAAGCTGTGAACCTTTTTCCCTTTTTTCCGTTTCCTCGTTTTCCAAAATGCTTTATCGACACTCGATGTGAATCTGTAACGACAAGCTTTTTAAGTTTATGTTCGAAAAGCATTCGAAGGGTAAAATCTTTCTCGCTTTTTTATGTTTCCAAGAGTGTCAATCTTCACGTCGCTTCGTTCTTTTTAACTTCTTTCGCTTTCGTTCCATTTGCCATCGGAATTGTTTTGCCTTTTGTTTATTTTATTGTGTTTTCCATGTTTTTCTTTGAGTTTCATTCTTGACTCAACACAAATATTTATAAGTCAAACACAGGCATATTTGGTCGGGGAATTATTAGGCCCAAAACTTCAAAGCCAATTGTTTTATCACCTAAAATTCTAATTTCCATGCGGGCGTGTTTGCGCCAGTGACACGTTGATAATCAGCAAATTTGTATTCATGGCTGCAAAATTTTTCAATAGATCTTTATTACTCTTGGGAATTAATTTTTATGACGAAAGCTTTTCAAGTGTGAAACGTCGAGAGTTAATGATTCAGCGGATAGATTTGCCCTTTTTATTCGCTTGACACCTTAAATTGAACAAATAAATCGTCTGAGAATTATTCATCAAACGCAGAAACCGCACGGGAAAGGCGATTCTCGTCGCTTTTATTTAATAATGTGATCGTCAACTTTTATTCCTAAGACAACTGATGTTGACACTATAAATTCTAAAAGTGATGGCGAACGTTTACGGCCTTTGAGAGTTGACACTGTTGGGAACCATTAAATTTCATATTTCTAAAAATTGCGTCTTAAAACACGTCAGTCAATAAACGTATAAATATTTTGAGGTTGTAAACGCCATGTTTCAATCAACCCCAGCCCTAAACACACGCAGGCACTTGCAGTACTGTTTCTCAAACATTGTCAGCACTTGTCTGTTTGTTTGTCATTATTTTTCTCTTGACTTGAACATTAGCGATACGGAGATGATGGCTTTAAGTGTTAATAAAATATTTGTTTGAACAAATTTCTCTATTGGATGTCCACTGAAAGATATGAGTGCGGGACGGTTGTTCAGAGCGAGATTGCCTCAAGCGTATGGTAATTTAAAGCGCGGAGAAATGAGAGAAGAAAGAGGCATGAAGACAGTTCAATAACATTTATACATAAACAAGCTTAAAAATCCATTTTCCATTTACATTCAATTTATGAAACAACAATCTAATGGCATAAAACAATAAATCGTTTGCTTCGATCTCTCGCGCTCTCTCTTACGCGGTTAGTTTCTTCAATTTGAATATTTCTCTGAAAAATTTCAGCCATTAAGATATCAGAAGACGGAAAAATGTATTTAATGGAAAATCCAGAGTGTATGTGAATAGCCAAGCCGTGCATATCGAGCGGGATTTCTAAAATCAATTCAATCCGGAGATTCTTCGCTGCTTTTTATTTCACTTAATTTGATGGAATTTCTTATAAATAGCCACTCAATTGAAATGTAATCTAAATATAGCTTAAAGATCTTGAACTCCGAAACGCTGCAATATTTTTTGGAATAATTCATAAGAATTCGAGTTTAATCCGAGTGCCACAAGCTGCAATTTTCCCTTGATCTCGTGATTCAATTGAATTATTTTACTGGGTTCCGTTTTAGTCACAACATTTTCCGATTCTGATTCGATTACATGAAACATTTTTAACAATTGTTTTCATTACATTAAGCATACATGATAAATGCAGACAATGAACTTGTTCCAATCTAAACAATTGAAGAAAAATAATCCGATGCATAGACGCTTAAGAGTTCTATGAATAGGGGCATTTGGTTAAGGGGTTAATCACCAATTACGTCACTTGATTTATAATGAAAGCTGGGGTTTGATTTAACGGATTTTTTAATTGGAAATTTTCCGTTAAATTTCTTTAAAATTCAAATGTTGTCAATAATTATGTCAAAGTTTAAAAATTCAACCTTAAAATTCAAGAAATTTAAACTTAGCCTCAAGGAATCTTGTTTCAAAACCCTTACACGACCCCTTAGTTTACAGAAAACACCGAATACTGTTCGACTTGAGATTGTCTCACTCTCCGATCTTGTTCCCTAATGCTTTGTTTGCCTTTTGCAAATCTCCAGCTCTTAATTAAGTTGCCGAATTAATTCTCAACACACGCCGAACTGTAAATTTGTGTTAAAAAATTATCAGCCTTCTAACCGTAAACTTTTAATCGGCAATTTGGTTCGCTGAAGGCACCCCATGCGTTTTCCCTTAAAAATTAATCCCTTTAATTGATGTACATTTTGCAGATAAATGCATGCGTCTGGGACATTAAAATCGTAACATCTCTATTTATCAGATTTTAAATGAAATGAATACGCTGGATGCTGTTTTAGGGGGTTGTACGTCGGTTACAAGGGTGATCCTTAGGAAAATGATAAATTTTCCGGTGTTTTATGACTTTGCGGCGATGATTGAGCTCTGTAAATCACAGATTCATTGAACATTACTGACGAACCAGCCCCATAAGAACAATTTCGTGCTGGTTTTATGCTCGATTTGCTTTGAACGGCCCTTTTCCAGGAACAGAAACGGGTAGTAAATCCAGTCTCGAGGAAAATTATCGAACGCCGAAAATAAACAAATGCACGACAGCACCAAACAAACCCCTCTTTATTTACACACTGGATTTGGAAATTTCATTATTTTTCCTGTTGTTGTGACAACAGCAGCAGAACATACACAAAAAAGAAAATTTATCAGAAATTGAACAATAAAACGACGACAAATTGTAGGTGGAATAATTTCGAAAACGTGGTGCACAGTTTGAACATCATTAATGATTCGTGTGAAGCTAGGAAAAGTTTTAAGGGGGAGCTCGGTATGCGTTCGACTGGTATAGGAAATTGTTTCGACATCCTTTCCCGAGGTTTCATCTAGAGAAATGCGAGCGCGAGTGCCGGCAACAAACAAATAGTCGTAAAATTACACAATTCCACTATTTATGGCTTCTGATTTAAATGGGAAAATTTAATGTCAAAGTTCTGGGAAAGCGCCTAGAGCAAGAGTGAGACGTTTATTAACACGTTGCCACGTTCCCCGCAGCATTTCACACACAATGTACAATTAACGCATGTGCGTATATCAGCGCCGACGAAAACAAAAGCAATTTCTGTGATGCGGGAGCTCGTTTGAAGCACTCCAAGTCATTCCGAAATTCCCGGGGTGAAAAAGCAATTTACCTAGAAAGCGAAAGGGTAACATTTTGGATTTACAGTTATTACTTTCCTTCCTTATCTACATTATTCTTCAGTGAATTATTTGCGCTCAGTTACAATAGCAAAGCAGCCTTTAAAGTTAAGGAATTTTAGATCAGCACAAACTTTGCAGGAATTTTGATTTACAACTAAGGGCGTAAGCGGGGTGGTTCAACTCTCATGATGTGAATCGTCGAAGCACCGAAGGGATTACAATGCAATGATTACAAAAAATAAGAAGAAAATGAATTTTTGATGGAGAAGCGTCTCCCATGACAAAATCTTCATGAAATATCCATGTCAACTACACAATCCCTAGGAGTTGCAATAAAAATAGCTTCTCCCTGGCTTCGTTTCTCCCCTTTTGCTGATGAAAAACTTGTTCCTGATTCCCCCTAACGTAATTTACCTGAACAGCACAGGCAAGAGAAGAAAATCCGACTGACTGATACTATATCGTAGCACTAAACTCTTGTGTGAAAAGTGGATGCGTTCACTAGTTGCGTCAGTTGATAAGAAGCCTAGCAAAAAGCACCAAAAATAACAAGTTTGAAAAAGTAAACTTAAAAATAACCATCGAATTTTGCTAGGATTCGAACCTAGGCTTGATAGGAATGGTTGAGATTTAAATTTTATGAAATTTTCTTCGTGCTTTATTACGACTTGCTAAAAAAACTTCTTTAAGCATCACATCTAATTCCGCACCAAAAAACTCCACTGACCCAACTGCCAATCCACCCTCGGCTCATGCTTCTAAAGCATTTTATGCTTTTCCATCAATATCTCAACCGTAATAAACTTAAAATATTTTTTTTTTCGTTCTCTGTATTCACTTCTCTTTAAGCCGGGACTGAGACTGCCTTTGAGAAATCATCTCGTGCCACTTTAATATGTTTTGCTTTCTTACCCTAGCATCGAGAATTTTTTTAAACACACAAGCATCCCTCGTGTATAATAAAAGCTAGCAAAAGAAGTTTTCCTTCCGAGATGAAGTAGAGAAATTTTTCATTGAATTACGGTTCGTAGTGAATTTTCTTCACGTTCTCTTTGGGTATTTCTCTCTCGCTGCGCTCGTTTCTAATTTCTTATATTCACCCTTATTGTTTTAATGTTGCCATGAAGATGGGAAATTTTTCAAATCCACATAAAAGCCATTTAGCAATAACTACCCAAGCAGGAAATGCCAAAAACAAGCAGACTCGAAAGAAACATGGCATAGACGAGACCTTTTCTCAATTTCCCTTCATTACTTTCCGGGACAATCACAATGAATATTATCAGTGATCACTCCCCGAGAATATTTTTTTACGACGAAATCTCTCTTATCTTGAATGTCGTCCTATTTGCAATGGGTGAAGATAAAAAATGTGCCGATGGCGTGCTTTTTACTTATTTCCTACTGCTTGTTTACTTTTGCTAAATCTTTAAGTCATCAATTTCCCTTTCAAATGTCTGCCCGTGTGCGGCTTTATTTCATTTAATTAAATTGAAAGCATTTTAATTGATGGTCAAGGTTCGTTAAACTGAAGCGTTAATGCTTTTCATAATCATAAAAAGAATTCAATTCGTCATCGTAAATAATATTTTGAGTCACACATGATGGTCGGTGTGTCATAAAAAGTGGCAAAAGTTATACCAACTAGGAGAAGCTAGCCATTAAACTCGATGGGCAATAAAAAAAATTGTTTCACCAATTGCCGATGGGTAATAGTTTTTGTAGGATTCGAACATAAGAACTCTAACTTTAATCTCGAGATTTAACAACCAAGACTATTTTTTCTTATGATTAGCCATGACTTAAAACTGAACTGTTTCAAAAATATCGATATCTAGATCACCCAACTGTCGCTGCTTTTAAGTGAGATGGCATTGCCGCCGCCACGACGTCCTGCGTAGAATGACTTGAGTTTTATGCGGCCGCGATGAATTTATCCAAATTTTAGAGCACACATAATAATGACATAAAGCAATCACATGAATTAGAAAGTAAGCAGGGAAACGTCGGCGCTGTCACTAGATTCATGTTGTGAACATGCATGTGCGAGGGGTCAACGAGAATAAGCAAAAATTTTTTCGTATGAACAAGCTGATTACTTTGTTCAATGTTCTTTTTTATGACCGGCAAATGTCAGTACGTGCTTTACATGTTTCGTACCTTTTTTGGGATCGCTCTGGAGATGCTCTACATTTTCCGCTCAAGAAACTTTACAATTTATATTTATAGGTTGCGAGTTCACGTCTTGCACAAGATTCACAAGTTTGTAAACTAAGTCGTAAAGTCTCCACTGTCACTCGACAGAGACTCGAGACACACTCTAGAGTGATTGATGGCCCGGTGCACGTTGATGACCGTCATTTCCAAAGCCAAACATCATCACCGCGATTGTTGAATTTTGATAGACTTTCATCGCTCGCACTGACTAATTGTCTCCACGCGATGAATAAATCACATTATGAATTCCTTTTTCATGTTTTTTCTCGGCCGCTCGTCTGGCCAGGACTGCAACAACAATAATTTCAATTTAACTTAATCATATGCCACTCAAATAATCACACAAATGATTTACGAATTTAATGGTGAGAAGGGGCCATGTGCTGTGATGTGGGCGCCTTTCAGTTTCAGTGTTTCGATTTTATTCAAAATTGTGGGGTTTCCAGAATAATTTCATGCCGCTGAGATCATCTCCTTGCCTAGACGCGTCAGATTGAAAGCTTCACTGCGTTTGACTTTGATGCGTTTTATGAGAAAATACTCCCGCATTGTAAATTTATTAAACATAAAACGTTGTATAAACGCCCGGCCATAAAAGAAATTCTCTGAATATGTTTATTATTGAAGAATAACACTTACCGCTCGAGCATAAAAATAAATTAATCCAAATAACAGCATAAGCAAACGATATCACGCCTTTTCCCATGTTATGTTGCATGAGAAAATCCAATTGCGATTCTTAAATTAGACTAGATGACGACGAAAAGTCACTTTTCATTTTCTTTTGAGTTCTTTTCTCAACTTCTTTTCTTCACTCACTTCACTTTTTCTTCGCCTTAAACTTCACGAATACTGCCAACATTTTACACCATGATTGGCACGAATTTGCACCATTCGTAAACACTCTCGGAAGTAATCACAATTACACAATTTCTTCGTTTCACTTGAACATTGTCACATTTCTGGAATGAAAGAAAGATGAAATTAACATTTAATTTGAGGTTGAGATAATTTTGATGAATGGGGAAGGTGCGTCAATGATGTCACAAGGTTTTGTTGTTCTGAATTTTTTATTTTACATAGAAACACTTAATGAACAAGCTTTGTAGCTATTGAAGTTATGATTTTCTGCTTTCATAACCTCAAAATTTAAATTTCCCTGTGACAAACATTAAAAAGCTTTCCCAGTTGGACAATCACATTAAAAAATATGTTGAAGATGCTTGTCTTGCGAGGGACGATATGGGATCTGTAAAAATATTAAATAAATTAAACGCTTGGCTCCACCGCATATAAATTAAAAATTTATGTTTGAGATGATTTCAATGAACCGAGAGAAGATAAATTCTCCGACCAGCGTATGAATAGATGTTCCCGTCGAGTATACAAAATTTTCTGGCGCTTAAAGTGAATTGTCACATTGCAGATGCACCAGATCAATAAATTTTCTGTTATTAGTTTCATGTGGTTGACCGTATAAAATTGCTGTATAAGTCATGAAAATATGCTTGAACTATTTCTTAAAAACCTACCACACAGTATTTCTATAATATTATTATGGTTTATAGCATTAAAAATATATTTTAACGGTTCATGCCGTTTTTGTTATTGGGAGATGCAGCCAATCCATAAAAAGAACATAAAAAAATTCGGAACCGAAAAGCACAATAGTCATTAATGGATAAAATAAAAACGAGTTCATTGGATAGAAACAAGAAAGTTGCTGATGCAATAAGACCATTTAGGGGTCAGTTTGGGGTGACGTCAGTGGAATTACAATTGATTGGCTTTCAAAGTCGACTTCAATCGCTTTTCAAAATGCAAAAACAAGCAGATCGGTTATCAGACCTGTCGTTATTGTCAAAACTTGACTGACGTTATTGACATACGATCCCTTTAGGTAAGATAAAAGTTCTATTGAAATTGCCAAAGTGTTTTGATAATTGGCTTCCAGCGAAGCTGAAATGTTGAAGGCAGCAGCAGCATATGGAAACTTTTTATAAAACAATTGCGCTTCAAAGTGGCATGCAAGCCATGAATTTTTTTTATAAAATAATCTGTTCCGTGTTTAAACATGTATGCAGATCGGCAGCACAGAACAAAAACTTTTTTGCTTTAAATCTTTTCGAGAGCGACGGAAAAGATCCCAAAATAGAGGCCACAGCCAAACAAAACTCTACATACATGTTTATTTATGGTTCTTTTCTGGATCGGTTATCTTTCCACTTCTTTCGTTTGTAATTTTCTATGCAGGCTAAACAAAGAAAAACCATTCTGTCCCTATGCATTCGACTTGCAGACTTGCAAATAAGTTCTTTATCTGTCCGAAGATTTTTAAAACAACAAAAAAATGTTTCAAGATTTAAAAACAGATTTTCGGCTGGACATGGAAGGAATAAATTTACGTCAAGTGATTTTAAGTATGAAAGAGTTCAAGGTTGATTTTTTATAACTAAAATATCTTTTATTTTATATTGGACATCATTGAAGTACCAACCCCGATCTCGAGAACTTGTTCGAAGCCCTTTTAAGTCGGAAAAAATAATTTCAAGTAAAGGGTTTGCAACATATTTCAATTTTCCGATTATAGAATTTTTCTCTCGTTTTATCTGCATTCGCTTCTCTTTCTACACGTTTGTTTTTATTTACATTTTGATTCCCATATAAGACCAGTTGATTTTATTTTAATTTTAAACGAAACGCTTTTTCAATATTCCAAAAGCGAATGTATTGAAAATATCTTTCCTTCCTTGTTGGCTCTTAAGAAACACTTCATTGTATGATAAAATCTTTAAAGCAAAAACAGCGCATTGTGTCGGAAAAACACGTTCTGTTTAATGCAATGAGACGTTATTTATAATTAAACAGAAGTCGAAATCTGAGCCAAGGCACAAGAACAAACAAAAAACATTTTTTTGTGCGAGTTTGCAGTTTTGGTGACCTGAAGATCACGTTCCAATCGATCCAGCAATCAATGGATTGGAAAAATTGTCGCCTTTTGACAACACTGTTTGCGCCCTACTGCGAACCAATCGATCATTCAGCGTTTTCGGAAACAACTTGGCAAAACCTAATGATCGATTGAATTCTTTCCGATCGAATCATTTGTTCAGCTGAGACTGCAAACTTTTTTCTGTTTCGACAACGAATGCATCTGTAGACATTGAAACTCGAAATCAAATTTATGTAAATCTCTAAACTGTTATTTATAAGAACAGTTGTCTGCATGCCAGATACATTTTGATAACTTTTTCTCTCCTTCCCTTTGTACATTGAAATGTGAGTCGACTAATCTACATTAAGATCTCAAAAGGCAAGCTGTAAAACATTTGTCGATGTCAAAAGTTAAACATATCAGAGAAAAAAGGCTAATTTGGTAACAAATTGATTCTCTCGAAGCAATTCAAACAAACTCCATTCCGACATCAAATGAAGATTCATCAAACAACTCCTAAATAAACACTGAATTTGGCCCTAAGACTCTCGCCCGCCCTCTCGCACTGCGCAAATAAAATCGGAAACATAATTTTTTCGCAAGAACTTGACTGATATCTTCGCTTGTCTGCCATCGTCCCTCGTGCATTTGATGTGGAGTCGAGTTACACTCGATCTTCATAATGAATCAGAGCTCATTTCATTTGGCTCAGTTCTGTTCCTTTTTTTTGAAATGCACGCCAAAGCGGATACGTCTCATTAAAAATAATCCAATTCTGTGTGTAATTTAAAAATATTCTCTTTAATTGAAAGAACAATCAAAAATGAAATTCACGCAGCGATAATGGAATGGAAATATACGCTCAATTAAGCGAAAGGGCTTGTCACAATTTAACATGCAGCGTTTGTGGTGATATATGCTTTATCAAAGTAGCCGTCTAAGTTGTTCCGAGCCTTCCTTTCGAATTTTGGTCGGCGCTTTTTCGCTTTTTTCATCGTTTAAACAGCTACATAAGGTCTCGCAGAGCGTCTACATAATGAACAACATGTGTTTAGTGTCAACTGTCACGCCCCTATAATGTCATAATTCTTGAAAATATTTTGCTTTTTTGTCGATTCATTTGTTGAAAACGATTACATGGAACAATAAACTTTTTATATGTCTTTAAAGAAACACAACTCAAAGTGTACAATTTCGGTGCTGAAACAAGATAGCTTCGAGTCATTTGTATGTTACCCGCGATTGTGATACATCGGGGCAGATGAAAATTAATGATTGACATTCATGGAAATCAATTTTGCACATTTTTTACAATGATATTCCGTTGTCGGGGTGACCTTCGTCATTGCAAATCATAACGCAGTCTCCGCCACGACCGACTTCAACTCGAGACAGACACGTCGGCCGGGAATTCAAAGCTATTTTTGTGATAAGTTTTTGAAATCTTTAACTAATTGAAAAAACATGTTTCGCGAGAGACTCGAGTCTTTGTACGTTAATTCTTTTATTCAGATTTCTGCGAAATAAAAGCCCACACCAACTCCGCGCCCTATTGAAATCGAAATAAATATATAATAAAATCAAAGTTCGTGCAAAAAATTTCAACTTTCAATTCTCTACACTAGTCAATTGGGTCTTTTGCACTCAGCGCGCACGGCAAATGATAAATTTATTTGCTTTCAAGTTGAACATTAGAGATGAAATGAAAATTAATCACAATTTCTTCATCTTCTTTCACTACACTTTGCATTCTGCAAGATTGGCACTTCTGTAAATCGTCTTCTCAAGTAGGTGAACGGAGTTCAAGAACAGTTTTTATAATTTCGGGTATTTTTCTTACGCAATGCGTGTATTTTAAGAAAATTTTGGTCGTTTTTGTTATTTAACGACCAAGAAGACATAAAAAGTGTTTTAGTTAAGGAAAAATTTATGTTTGAAGACGTAATTTATGCAGAAACGTTTCGCAATTGTTTTAAGCAGCTTTAATTTAAATATTTTGCGCGAACAAAATTTGTTTTGACTTTGTGCTTCTCATCGACTTAAAATTCACAAAACATTTTATCGCCTTATTTGCAAGTCCATAAAAACACCATTTTCACTCATAGCTCATCAAATTCAACTCAAAACTCTCTGATAACCACAATGAAGCCACTTTTCACTCAACTTTTAGGAGGTCCACAATTAGGCATTCAAACTGTCGTCTAAATGACAGTTCTTCTTTCTTGACAAAGCTCAAGAAATCTTTTGACGGATCTTGGTCACATTATTCAAGCTTAAACACATTTGTGTGTAGGTAATACAGAATGAGTCTGAAAGGCACAATGGAACTCACAATTCATCTCATAAGAATTTACAAAACCACAATGTAAGAAAAAATGTTTTGAGCGTGAAAAAAGCGAAACCGGTTTGAGTGGAGGAACAATCATGTACAATAATTATTCGTTTTTATTTGATGTGTTTTGTTAGACGCTGCATGCAGACAGCGAACTGTGCAATTTTTAAGCACATTCTACTTCTACGCTAGCGATGATCGCCACCGACAAAAAACGTTTTTCTCTCTTCCTGCAAATTTACATTCGCTTGTACACGCTGCATGAGAATCCGTGATTTCGCTCATAATTCACATATTTTTTTAATTCGTAGAAAGCACAGGCCTTAATTATGTCAACAATAAGCATCATAAATTCGTATTAATGGAATGCGTACATGTAAGCGATTCTCAGCACACCTGGTACTGTCGCCTTTTCTATACGCACATCACAATGAACGGTTCATGAAAGGGGGAGAGAACGGCAGAGGCAAGAAAAATCCTTGGAAGCACTAATGACAGCAGTGAATTAGATTCTTCAACATATTTTTCTATTCCGTTTGGTTTGATTTCATGCTTCATACCGTTTAATAAATAAATTTCGTGTTGTCGAAATGACTTTTCTCTGCTTCACTTGCGTATAATCCGAATTTTCGGTTCTTTTTCCACTTTAATTAATTAACACAACGAACTTCTCGTTCTTGAAGACGATTTTCATTGATAATTTCTGATGTGAAGAAACTAATCCGTACGAAGTGATTATCCTTGTTATCACGTTTCCTTGTTTCCATCAATTAAAGCGTCGACATGCACTAATTTGATTTCTTTTGCTAGCGACGATAGGCTTCACTTATGATTTATTTTCAATTTTGATTTCTTTAATTATATTGAAGCAATAAACACTGCTTGTGCGAAAATCCAACCGACTGTGTGACCGACCGGGCGCGATTTCAAAACTAGACTGGAACATGAGCCGAAGAAATTTGAAAAACTCTGCGAGGTTCGCTTTCCAAGTGATTCATTTTCGTTGGAAGGCGAGACGTTGTGGATGTTGTACAATTTTCCACACTGGAAGCATTCAAGAGTGAACAGTCAACGTTTGTGCAATGTTTTACTACGATTTTGTTGTGAATTCAATGTTTTATTGCGATTCTAACATTGAACTTGAAAATAACAGAAACAATTTTAATTGCTTTTGATATTCTGCGAGATTGACTTAAGCTGTCTCGTTATTTCATGCACTCTTCAACCGTCGTTGCGTTATTCCTAGCGGCTTCGCATTCTTCGCCTGCAAAAAAATCAGATTTTAAGACTTACCGAGATTATGCAAATGTTTTCGACTCACTGTTCACTCTTCTTGATTCAGGGCATTCCTAGAGATTAAAAAAGAAGAAGAAAAACATTGAATGATTCAATCAAGAGTGATTGTGACAGTGCCAACTCTTACCCTGACGACTTTTCCCATGATGCACATCCCGATGAATCCAGGAGCCAAGCTGCACTTCTTCTCGTCTTTCTTGTCATCATCAGACTCGTTCTTACCGTTCATTTCCTTCCACTTGGCCCACTGTTCCATCTTGGCATCAACTGTTCAGAACAAACAGATCTCATTAATCATTTTCTAGTTCTCGGAATCATTTATAAAATCGGGATTCAGACAAATTTCGAACAAAAACGAGTTTTCTGCGCTGTCAAAAAAATGTTTCTCGAGAAAAAAAATCTGTTATCTATATCAACGTCGAAGGTTTGCAAAGTGATTGGACTTCCATTCCAGCTTCATTTTCAAGTGGCTTTAGAAATTTTGGAATGTCGTGTCAAGTGTCAATTACATTGGAAGAAATTGGTCTGCAAAATCACTAATTTAGATTGCGTCAGAGCTTGTAATTTTAATGACTTAGAAGGTTTAAGTGTGAAGATCAATCACAAACAACTGTAACAACGACTGAACGCAAAAACATTTCATTTTATGAACGTTTAGTTGAACTGATGAAGCTTTTGATTAAAGCTTTTATGATTTTGCTTCCAGTATTGCGTAAAATAGTCGCTGAATTCACTTTTGACATCAGTTTTGACTCCACAAGCGTCACCACTAATCGCTTGTCTCTGATCATTGATGTTAAAACGACAATAATCATAGATTGAATCATTGCAATTACGTGTCTACCGGGTGCTGACATCATTGAACACGAGTTCAAAACTCACTACAAACTCCCAACTCACATTTTTCATTGCATAAAGTGATGGATTCGTTGCTTAGATCAATCAAATCTGTTGCGTTGTTCTTCATCAAAAACACAGTAACATCAGTTTTCAACTTGGACACAACAATTTCACCGTCAACCAACTCTCCGTTCTTGATAGCCATGCACTCGCTGTAGCAGCTGTAAGCCTTCCACTTCTCCTTTCCTTTCATTTTTTCAACTCCTTCCAAGTGTTGTTTGCATTCAGGGTCTTCTAGCATGAATTCGTCTTTGGGAAAGTCGCAGCACTCTTTCAATTTCCTGGTGTCCCCCAAACACTTCTTTATTGTCTCATGATGCTTGTTCCTCTTGTCGCTGTGATTTTTGTCTTTGTCATCTCCTTCACCCACGACAAACTGTCAAATGAAACTCGTCAACTTCGACCCAAGACACCAATTTTTCATTTTTCCTTACTGCAATTAAAGCGACGACGAAAAAACCTTTTAAAACGAACATCTCAATTAGATTTCACTGTTTAACTGATGTTGTGCAATAAATTTGTCGCAACTTTTATACCCAAAAAGATTCATCAAGCTGACGTTTTTTGCTCAGTCATTCGCTCTAAAAATCTCTCATGCATTTCAATTACAAGATAAGCGAACAATCAACACGAAAAAGTGGCTTTTTCATTTATATTTTTATTTTCTGTTTAGAAACATTGTCAAATTCAATCAAATGCGGCACGAGGCCGGAGAAACAGGTAAATTAAAGGCCGTGGAAATTAAAATTACTTGATAAAGGCGAACTGTTGAACTTGCAGGAGTTGAACACGCGGGAATTCAACGTGACTGAATCACTCGATAGGAATGAACTTGTAGAAGTTTGCGCCTGTTGGATTTACACGTTCTTCAAACGAGTCACTTTGCAGGAATTGATAGACATTTCGATGGGGGTTGAACAGGTCCTAAGGGGAAAAGAAAATCTCAAAATCTTTCCGGTGTTTTGTAAAATTGGATTTTCACCTTGACTTGGTAGCCAAATTCATGAGTCAGACTGATGTCTTTGAGGTTGATTTGGAAGGCGTGCGGGTGGCCGTCAGTGCGACGTGACACAAAGGCAATAGCGTAAGAATATTCGCCGTTGACAATCGGAAGTACCTTCCGGGCCCAGACTTCAATTCCATTGCCTTTGTTGACTAATCGCCCTTGAATTCCCAATTTGTCTTGATCAATGGCGATAACATCGCGGTTCTGAATCAGCTCGCGAATTTCCGGCTTGATGGTTCTTAAGTCGTTCGACAGTAAAAAGGGCGCAGCTAGGATTGCCCATATTGCCAACTGCGCTTTGTTCTGGTCGTAGCTTAAGCCGTAGTTGCCAATCAGTAGCGTGTCTAGAGAGATTAAGTCGTTAATTCAATTATGGTTTGAAGTGTACAATGAAGATATTCATCGTTCAATGAAGATATTCATTGTTCGACGCTCCAAAAACTTTGAAACTTCATCGTTTCCTTACCTGGATCGTTCCAGTGCCCCGGCCCAGCTGCTGGTGCCACTCTATCTTGAACCTCCGCAAAGTAATCTGCGATAATTTTAACTGAATCCCACGAATCATCGATGTCCACCCAGTTTCTCCACAGGTTGCAAGTCTCCTTCAGAACTTCATAATCCGGCTTTCGTTCGCAATAAATTTGAAAAGTTTAAACGAAAAGTTTTCTCATAATCAAAAAAGTTTCACTTACAATCATCTTGGGTTTACGATAATACTCAAAGTACGCGGGCCACGAGCACGAATACCTTAAGGAAGGAACTTTTAAGCCGAAGAACTTTTTCATTTGTTGATTGCTTACATTATGGGACGACCGGTTTTGTTCATCAGCTGGCCAAACTTGATGTATCCGTCAACCATTTCGGAAGTTTCGACGTTGCATCCATCAACCTTGATGAAATCCACTCCCCAGTCGGCAAGGCTTTGTGCATCAACCTCCAAGTGGCCAAGGGAACCCGGATATCCAGCGCAAGTCTGTTGAAAAAATGGTTAAGTATTGAATGTTTGAAGTGGCCGTGAACCTATAATGCAAGTTTGCAGTGAATCTGGCACAAGTTTGAGACTGCTTTAGCTTGCTGGGTGCACTAGCTGCCGGTGGAACGACATTTCAAAAAGAAATTCAGTCACCTTCAAGTCAAGATTCATTAGATAGTATGCCTTAGCAGCAAACAAGATTTTAAACTTGCCAAACTTGCAATAGAAGGTGTTTGTCTACCGCTAGTCACTTGCCTTCGTTCCGTAATCCAAATATGTTCCAAACTTGAGTCCTTTTGAGTGAACCTTTTTTGTAAGAAATGTTTAATCAATTATTTAAAAACTCTTTTCAACTCAATCTCAAACGCGACTTACGTAGTCCGACAAGAAGTTCATCCCCCTTGGAAAGCGTTTTTTGTCGGGCACAATCTTTCCATCTTCTCGCTCCATCTCCGTCCAGCAGTCGTCAATATTTACATATTCGTACCCCGCTTCCAAATATCTGCGGAATGAAAAAGCAAGAAAAAGTTTTTATGCAAACTTTGGCAGACAAAAAGTAATGATAACTCAATGCTAACCCTTCGGAGACCATCAAGTCTGCCATCTCGATAATTAAATTTTCACTAATGCACTCTTTGGGATACTTCTCGCAATCCGTTATGCATCTGAATCGCTCCCAAGTCATCCATCCCATCGGCTACAACGAGATGGAAATGAAGAAAAAATTTAAATATGAATCATGATGAGATTTTAAATGGAAGGGCCAGAAACAAATTTTCGTCGTAGTCTGAATGCAAAAGCCAAGCCACTTTGTGTTCACATTAATAAATAATGAAGTCGTGGTACGAATTTAAGCGTAAATTGATTCAAACTGCAAAGGATGATTGTGAAGCTTTGATGTAAATTTGAAGCACTTTCAACTCGATGAACACTTCTTTAAGCTGACTTGTTGACTTTTCTTGCAATTAAAGATGATATTGGATCCTCTTTCTTAATTGTTTTTCTCGTAAAGTCAGCTTCAATCTTAACGTTTGTCTAATTAACTGAATAATTTCAACGAACATCCCAGCTTAATGAGCCTGGGTGTATCTTGCTAATGTCGCACAACTTACCGGCGTTAATCCCAGGCCGTTATCTAAAGCCAGCGCCGATGTCACGACGACGGCGAAAATTAATAAAACTTTCATCTTTGTATACACTTTAGCTTCAACTGTTCACTGTTTAATGTTTGTTTCTGAATTCTAAGCGCGCCTTTTATACAAGTTTTAACTGAAGAACAAATCGAACAACGACACTGATAAAGTGGAGAAAAACTAGTTTTAAAGGCTTCACCGATAACAGCAAAGAAGCGTTTCAAAACCCTCTCAAGAACAGCAGATTGTCAATTGGGTCGATTGCCGATTAGCTTCTTTCGCAATTCCATTATCGCGGTCAGCGATAAGTTGATGAAATTATGAAACTCGCGTTTGTACGAACCGAAAAATTTCAGACGCCGCCTGTTGACTCGACAGAAACTTGAAGACAACTGGTTTTGCGTACAAAAGTTTGGCTTTTAAATTTAAAGATTAGACGCTCTCTCGAATTCTCGATGGTTGCGGCCTTGTCGGTTTGTGTGTTTGTCAATGATGAGATTTATGCACATGTGGAAACGTGTGGAAGGTGCGTCAAGCTTGATTTTAGCGAATTTACCTTGTGCGATGTTGTGTCTAAGCTGAAATAGCTTGGAACAAGTCAAATCAAGTGTAAATTCATAGATTCATAGCAAGTAACCACAGCAACACCGAGAAATATTAAAATTTCACACTTCTTATCACTTCACTCTCTCCATATTGGTTCATATCAATTTCGTTTGATGTTCTTCTGCTTGACGTGATATGACTAATCACCCCCAATGTACATCGATGTACACGTTTGCAAACAATCAGTGAATGGAAACATCAAACTTCGGGTTCGTTGAACCTTTCAATCACAGTAAGTTGTCTCGCAATCACAAAACTTCTCATATTCAACTCTTTTCGCACAGAAAAGCCATCGAATGAATAATTCATGGATGTTAACCGAGCGACGAGGGGTGGCAAAAGCCTAATCAATCATAGCTGTAAACAATTATTTATCAATTTGCGCCCGTAACATAAATTTACGGCACACAGTTTTGGTCATGATTATTTTCATTAATAAATCCTTTAATTGTTTTATCTTTCCTTGTGGCTGGTTCCAGAGAGTTAAATTGAGACAAGGGTGAAGGGACGCTGCAGCCAAGAGTGCGACGTCTCAATTTTTCAGGATTATTTCATACTGTTCTCTTAATCATCAACATCGAGTCGTTCCGGAGTGTAGTGGGAGAGTGGA
>JPYR01000132.1:84270-100741 GCA_000775305.1 Belgica antarctica | reverse complement strand
TGACCGGGCACTTTTCTTAAGAACCACACAACTTAGAGACTTAGTTTTTTTACTTAAAGAATATTAAGACCTTTAAGACCACATTAAGACCTTTAATATTCTTTCAGTAAAAAAACTAAGTCTCTAAGTTGTGTGGTTCTTAAGAAAAGTGCCCAGTCAACTAATGCAATACTGGTCAAGTAATCCAATGTTGACTCTATAAATAATTAATTATCTATTAGCTATATCTATTTAAAAAACTGCACTTAAAATTTGCAACATTTTCTTTCCGTTTCCCGGCTTAAACGAATTCTTCACTAACTAAAATCAAGTGCTGTGCCACGCCTTCAGTACACACCCCAGCAGAAAATTAATAAGACTCAAAAATTGATTCAACAAATTATCTCGAAAGCTTTTCTCATGTAAAAACCTTTTATTGAGAAATTAATTTCAAGTTTAATCTCTGTAAAGGTTTCGAAGGAAATTTAATTGCCACTTTAAACGATCGACAGAATTCAGCGTTGATTTGTTTCCACTTTGGACAAGCTTCCGAGAAATTGTTGCTCGTTGACAGACTGTTTGTAATTGATTAAATAACGATTATGTAAATGCTGATTTTAGAAAAGCCGCGGAAAGAAAGAAAAATCTGGTTAAACGATAGCGGTAACGAACTGCAATTTTGGCGTGTTAATCTGTGCTACTTAACAAGCTTCGTGTCTGGTGGACAACGATGAAAGGATTGTGTAATAAATTTTGGATATTGTCTGCTTAGAATGTAAACGCTGATCCAACTGGCCATTCATCGGACGACGACACGAGAAAAAAACTTTCACACGATTGGGCTTTATTCGGACGTGATGTGATCAAGAAAAAATATTTTGAAGGTTTTGCTTGATTTATTGAGTTTGATTTCTTGAATTTGTAGCCTTCTTTTTGCATTCTTCGCAGGTGCAGTTAGGTGCAAAATGAATGTGAAGGTATAGTGTGGCTTTGGGCTTGATTTTGTAGTCTTCAAAGGTGCGATCGTCTTTCAGCATTTCACCAGCGAATATTAGAACTTGGTGGCTTGCTGAAGCCATGGTTGGCTTATTGGCTTTGATTAGAGTCTTCAAAATTCCAATGCTGGCTGTCTTTTTCACTGTATATGGTGTTGAGTTGCCGTCAAAGTCATTCACATAAATTTGCATTACATTCTGAGCTTGTTGAGGTGAAACAGCGAGTTCTTGTTGCATAGTTTCATTGTCAAAGGAACGTTGAGACAGCTGCTGCTTCAATGACTCGTTTTCATTCTTGTACTTCAGATTTTGGGTTTCTAGTCGCTTGACATGCTTCTGCAGATCCTTCATCGAAATTTCTAAGTCGTGAAAGAAAGTTTGAGATTTCTTGCTCATTTTGCGGGATTTTTATGCGTCAAAGTTGATAAAATTTCAGATTTTTTTTCACGATTGCTTGCTGTGCTATTGACAATGCAATATTCTAAGAATGTTGCAAAATTGTAAACAGCAGCTCTAGGATTTCCCTAAGTCCAATTGACGTCATCAATGCATCACCCCACGCGCTGATATTTCCGGTCGGACAGCGAGAAGGAATTGATATTTACGACGCTTTTCAGTCGAAACTCGCTCAAATGCTAATAATAATATCTAACAATGTATTTATGATTGAACACTTTTGATTCATGAATGGGCGCGTTTGGATCTGATCATTCACAGCCGTTGCTACCTGTAATAAGAAAACCAAAATCTCGAGTTCATTCAACAATATAAATTTAACGAAATATAATTACTCAATTTTTCCCTCTCTTTTCGTGTCTTTTTCGGCTGAAATAAAATTCGGTTTGCATTTACATTCGGATGAAAGCGAATTAAACGAAAAAAATCGTGGAAAATCTATAAATACGGTAAAGATCTGAACGAAAGTGATAGTTGAAAATGTGAAGTGAGATCAATCGGAAATCCACAAAAAAATCGAAAAATGTTGAGGTACTTAGTTGTGCTTTTAAGTTGCAGCGCAATCGCGGAAAGTTTTTCTCTCGAACCTGTCGATTTCGTTGAGGTTGAAGACTTTGACGGAGTTCGTAGCTATCCCGTCTTGAAAGTTTCTTACAATCCAAGAAAAAGTGCTGCAATAAAATCCAGAAAACAAAAAAACAATGACAAATCCGCTGAAGAAAGTGAAGTCGTTGACAATGTTCGCGAGTTTGAGCCGATGTCGCGCGAAGACATCAAGAAAATGAAAAAACTCACGTTTCACGGCCTGTCACCGCCGAGTGCAGTTAAAAATGCCACCAAAAACATGACACCACAGCAAGCAGCAGTTCAAGTGGATTATCTTCAGCGAAAATACACGCAGCAGCAGCAAGCGAATGCCAATCGAAGGCGTGCGGAAAGCCAGGAAGTGCAATCGCGGAGTTTCAAACACCCTTACAAAGGCTACAAACGGGAAAATCGATTCAAGAACAACGATAATGGTTTTATGCCCTTAATGAGACCTTCGCCTATCAATCTCCACCCCGCAGACCCTCCCAGCTTCGCCGCAACCCGTAATTACGTTGATTACCTCAAAATGAGGCAGAAAAAGTTTTTCTCCGAGTTCGACGAGGAGAAAAAATTGCCATCGGAGAAGCAAGTGTCGGGTGAAATTGGCTATTTCGTGCAACGTGAGCGTGAATTGGCGGACGAACAACGACCCACGGAGATACAAATCGACGAGAACGCGGATGTTGAGTTCGCGGACAATCGAAACGTCGATAACAATCGCGAGTATGCAAGTCGTGAAGAAGACAAAGAAGAATCAAAGAGACACGAAAGCTTTGTGCCGTTTCGAATGTACGCGCAAGTTCGTCACGTCGAGGCGGAAAATCACAAGCCTCGGTCTGAAGCTCCAGAACCGCAAGTGAAGGAAAAGCTTTCGCTTGAGAAGAAAAATGTTTATTACAAGGAAGAAGGCTACGAAGAGAAAGATTACGACCACGGATATGAAGTTGTTAAGAAACATTTCCGCGTCAGACGGGAAATTGGCGGGCCTGAAGCCAGAAAACCAGGTGCACTTGCGATCGTCGCTAAACACAACCTGAAGGGACTGTCAGGTGAGAAACTCTTAAAACACTTGGACGAATTACTCAAAAACACTTCTTTGTATCTGCCTGATGAAGACGATGCCGTTGACCACATCAGAACCCGGAAGGTTCCGCTCAGCACGATCTACGGAACTGCCAAGAACTACAAATCACACAAATATCCATACTACAACCTCCCCGACACGGACACCCTCAACACGATGTCTGCCTTCAGGTATTCTGAGAATATGAAGAACTTTCCACGTGCCAAGGAGTCGCTTTACAACTTCAAGAACGTCGACGACTGCCAAGAACTCGATCAAGCGCCAGAGCCAGTGCCGAGTGACATTGAAGAAGAAGGCAAAGGTACGAGTTTCAACGAAAAACCCAGAAGATTGAACGGACTCGGCGACAAGATCAAATGCTACAAAGACAGATTCTTCGGGAAAGACCCGTTCGACAACCCGTTGTTTAAAGAAAAATACGTCGCAGCTTCAAGTCCAATCTCTTACTACGATTCTTCGCTAATTCCACACCAAGCGAATCCTTTGATAACTGTCTACGACGACGTCATTAGCAACATTCGCGCTGCGTTCGCTGACGAAGTGAAAATCCAGAAAGAAAAAGAAGCGGCTGCAGCTGCAGCTGTATTACCAGCGCTACCCGCACCAGAACAAGTTCCAGCCAGCTCGACAATCACCAAGACGTCTGAGTTCAAGCCATTGACACTCAGTTCCGCTTCCACAGTGTCACGACTGCCAATCTTCGACATCAACAATTTCTATCCGAAAATAAAAGTTCCAATTTATTTCGATGACGACGACGATGATGAAACAAAGCCTGTCAAGAAATCAATCAGCAAAGACTACGAAATGGAATTTTACGAAGTTCCAATTAAGAAGATAGAGTCGAGTCGTGGTGTGTTTGACCGGTCGCGAGAGTCCGCAGCTAGAGATTTCGTTCAGAAGCCACCGCCAAGGGCGAGTCTGCGTCCGTCAAATCCAACTCCGCCAAAACCACTGCTTGAGAAGCGACGGCGCAGGAACCCAACTGTTCCAGTGTCTCGCATCCACTCACTTCCTATCTCGCCCTTCTTCAAACCCCCGCAGGACAAATATAAATTTAAGCTTCTTTGAATATTTATTGAAATTTTTGAAATTAAAGTTATATGAAGTAGTGAAATGAAAAGTTAATAAAGAAAATCACAAACATTTTAATTGCGAAATGAATTTTGATTCAAAACCGTCTAAAGCAAGCCGGGAGATTCGAACTCTCGATAATTTTTCTTAAAGTCTTTGCGGGAATTTTCAGGAAATCATTTTTCATCACTTTTGTAAATTTTCGTTCCCTGCTCGGTCAATTAGATGGCTTTGGTCTGACAAAATGCTTGGTCTATTGATAAATCCTAAGAAAATTGGTTGCGAGACATTTCCAATCAACTTTCCCGCTGAATCTTAAAAATCTAAAATAATTCCGTGTTGTTTTAAAAGTATAATCCGCCGCGCGGAGTTCATTGAAGCAATTCAATCAATGCTTTATACACTTTACATTACATTTGAGAGAAAACCGTTTATCGTTTCTTGAAGTTTCTCTTCGAAGCGCACCGGTTGATGATGTCAGACGCGTGGTCTTTATGATCGAAAATTTTCAGCAGCTGTGCTTTGGAGTCGCTGAACGAGTCGATGATCAGGCGCGATCGCTGAGTGCAGCCCTGTTGCGGAAACAATGGAAATTTTAATTATTTTACGATTATTTTGGGCAGATATCGCAGGCACGACTTCTGGTTACGAGAAAAATTACTGGTAATGGTGAAATTTGTTATCAACGCGGGGTTTTTTTGAGAATTTCTGACTGCTTATGCGTCAATCATAACTTGCAGAACAGAAACCACGTCAAATATTGCACAAGAAACTCACTTTAATCAGCTCGCTGACTTTTTCAACTTCCGCAGGCGCTTCGCTCATTTCCAATCGCCTCAAGACGTTGTTAATCGTTTCCATTTCTTTTGTTTCATCGTTGATCTGTAAAAGTTCCACAAATGACTCGTTACTTCACACTATCGATTACACGTGCTCATTAAGCTACTTACGATTTCACCGAGCTCGCCGGCAATCAAATGAGTTTTCCATCCGTTGACGCGTTGTGCAATTTTCGGAAGGTTCGCCAAGTCCATCACACTCGGGCGGCGCTCTTCGCGGGCGCGTACGTCTGAGTAGCGCAAGAAGTGGTTGTTGTTGTTCTTCCAGTTCTGGTTGTAGGTCTGCAACAACGACGCCTGTGGCTTCTTTAGCACGATATCTTTCTTCTTAGAACTCGAGCTTTCTGCTTGGTTCTCGCTGATGATGTCGGTGATGGAGTCAACAACGTCCATTGAGCGATCACTGATAAAAATAAAATTAAAATTACATTCAGAAATAGATTTTAACAAACTTACTGCTTCGCTTTCTTGGTTTTTGGAGTGCCTGGATGGATATCAGCGTCTCGTTTGACTCCAGCGCCCATCTTTCCGGGCGTTTTGTTCACAAAAGCATCATGCATCGTTTTGAATTGGTTGCCCAAGATCATTCGCTCCAAGTCTTCATCGTCAGAACGGTTCGGGCTCCCAGGGATGCTGACAGTCGTGGACCCATCGGACCACTCGTCGGCATGCGATGGACTTTCACGCTCTGAGAAAATAGTTTTTGGCGACGATGTTGTTGAGTGGAGCTGTTTCTGCTCCATTTGCTTGAGAGTTCCGGTCAGTTGTGCAACTGCAGCTGACATCGGACGCTGTTGAACCCTTGGCAAGCTTTCTGGCAGCTGATAGTTCTTAGCTTTTGGCTGCTTCTTCGGGCCTTTAGCGGGAGTCGTTTCATTCACTTTTCTGTTTGGTCCTCGAGGTGACGTCTGCACCTGGCTTGAGACTGGCACGATCATGTGCGTCGTGCCTTCGGAACTCGACGCTTGTTGTTGCTGCTGATGTTGGTGTTGCTGCAAGGTCGCTTGTCCCATTGCGATAATCTGGTGTGCTGCCTGTTGATCTTGCGCGTTCTGGCTGCTCTGGCTTTCGATGACCATCGGGCTGAACCGAACTGGCACTGACTGTTGATTTGACGACGCTTGCTGCTGTTGTTGAATGTGCGAAACGTTCGATTGAGCGTTCATATTTTGAAAGCTGCTTGTGATGATCGAGTGAATCATTTTCTCACTGTAGCGTGCATTAGCAGCTGATGCGGCTGCATACGGCGAGTCATTTGTTGCGGTCAGAGACGCCGACTTGTCGTTGTTCCCAGCCGACGACAACGAAGCTTGCTCGTAGTACACGGTCGCCGTCGGTGCATTTGAGAAAGATGTGCTTGTGATTGACGGTGCCGACACCGAGATGACTTGCGTTTGGGCGGTCGAAGAGGCGGTTGACGAAGCTGGGATCCTTGTGTGTATGTAAATAGGTGTTCCCTGATTTGTTATTTGTGCACCTGACAGATTCTGCTGCGAGTTGACGACCTGTTGCTGAGCCACTAGCTTCGCAATCGGCATGATTGTGGTCGCCTGCAAGTTGCCAGTGTTGCCTGACATGTTGCGGTGGACAGTCACGCCACTATCCAAAGATCCTGAATTCGATGCAGACACGGTGATCGTTTTGATTGGAATGTTCGCATTCCTTGATCCAATCGCGAGCGGGACAACTGTTTGAACATTTCCACCTTGATGAATGTTTTGCTGATTGTTCATCAACTGCTGTTGTTGTGAAACTGTGATGATCTGGTTTCCGCCTTGGTTGTTGATGTTCGAGACTTGCTGTGCCGATTGCGTGGTGTAAATCGTTTGATTGTTGCCAGTCTGTGGTTGAGTCTGGTTCTGATGAAGTGAAGCGACCATCGTGTTCGAGTTTGACGGCATTGTGTTTGTCAGTGAGTTGCTGATGATCGTGCCGTCACTGGAGACGGTTCCAGACGTCAATTTACTGACGTGAGCGATGATGCCCTGTTGCATAGGGTTCTTAACTTGATGCGTGATTCGATTGTTTACGATTATCGGCAACATGACATTGGCTGATAATATTTTCTGATTCGATTGCCCGATGACTTGCGACCCGCCCGGTGACTGCTGGGGCTGGACTTGGAAGATTCTCGCAGGGATCGTGTTCGAGATGGTCGTCGAGGCGAGTCCACCAGTGTTCCTGGGTTGCGTCGCCAAAACTGTAGTCGGTGCGAGCCCTGGCACGTTGTGGCGGATGCTAAGTGAAGATGTGTTCACTCGAATGCCAGTCGTCGGGATCTTCTGGATCGGCCTTATCTGCCGAGTGTTTGTATTCGTAGCGATTCCCATTCGCTGAACCTGGCCTTGAAGGAAAGGCTGCTGTGGTTGCGATGTATATACAATTGTGGCTCCTTGAGGCCGTTGAGGAAGGACTGTCGCCACGTAGGTCGGTTGACCAGAAGATCCGCTTGAAGAGGTGGACACGCTGATGGTCGGGTTTTGCTGACCGGTGTTTTGTCCAAAAATATTTGCTGTGATTGTGCGGTTCTGTGTGATAGTGGAGCGAATGATCTGCTGCGGAACTTGCACTTGCATGGAACCGGGTCCTGACACCCAAGCAGTGGTTCCCTGCGAGAGAACTGCGTTCGGTGACGAAGTACGAGGAGTGATTGATGTTCGCACGAATGCGGGCGAGAGGCCAGCGACTGACGACGGCGGAGTCGGTGTACGGATCTGTTGATTTACTTTGGCTCCTTGAATCGTGTTGAGAGTTGCTCGAGGCAAGTACGTCGCTGGCGTCTTCGAGACTGTTATGGTTGACGGTCGTCCCTGGATCGACGGCTTCAGGATGGTCTGGGGCATGATTTGGGTCTGAATAATTTGAGCGCCGGTGCTACCGGACGGCATCCGCACGACTCTCATTTGAGGAGACTGCTGGATCGTGCGGAACGACGGCTGGATCGACATCTTCGAGTTGTCATTCGCGGGCTTCACGATGACTTTGTTGGCCAAATCAATTGGCAGCTGGTGTGTTGTGTGAATCGTCGCCTTGTTGGTCGAAATCGTGTTTTTTTCGGGCTCGTTAGGCATTTTGTTATCTAAAAAAGAGAACATAAACAAATGTTTTGCAAAAATGGTTCACGAAGCAAAGTCAAGCGAGCGCGTTTATGTCGGCCAACTGGAGAAAAATTCACTTTAGGTTGAAGTTTTGGGCTTAAATGTCGATATCTTGGTTTTCTGGATGCCGCTGAAGATGAATTCTGATGAATTGCTTTGTTAAAACGAGATTCCACAATGATTAAAGACGATAAACGAGCTTTCACTCTTTGTCTCCGATTCGAGAAGCCAATTTTCGATCACAACAAACCTTTTTAATCCACTCGCTTGACGTTCAATTTCAATGACTTTGGTTCAGGCTTCTGTTATTAAACGCGATCCCACATTACTACTGTCTTCTTCAGAGCGCGACTGCGAATTTTTTTTATCGCGAAAGTTGCGTCAAGATTCTCCCGATATCACTTTTGGTTGAAGTTTAATCCGAACATCGACGAGTCCGAATGAGTTCACACGGTTTGCGTCTTCGAGTTTTGAATTGGCGACAAAATTTGAAAATGTGTCTACGCTGGAAGTTTCTCACGTGACTAACTGAAATTGGCTTTCCATGTGCAAATTTAGAAAGCAAATCTTGAAGAAGCTTGTTACGCATTATTGAAGATATTTTAACGGAAACTTGAAAGAAGAAAATCGCAGATTTATGCTAAATTCACGAAGCATAACTGATATAATCAAGAAAAATATTTTCAACAAAGTATTCAGCGCGGTTTTAGTCAGGAAATGGATTTTTATGCTTTTTCAGACCTGGTTCTGAGAACTCAACCGCAACCAAAACTTATTTTAGATTGCAAAGATTCCAGATTTATGGTTTTTGTAACCAAAAATGTTTCAGTTCACATTTGATTCTCCGAAAATTCACTCCCGCACTATTCGATGTCATGATAAGCTTCGTTAGCCCGTTTTCCTTTCTTTACTTGTTTATTCAGCACTGAGGGTAGTAAATAAGAATCGTTATTTATGCCTTGTCAAGAGAATAGTCAAATCACTTGTTGCCTTTTTAAAAGTTCCCTAAAATTGACTTTTGAAAACCGTCGATACTTGTTAGTGGCAGGAGTTTATTTCAGGGAACGCTTTAAAGAAAACAAGGATCGACAACACAAAAGTTCAAAAGTCAATTTCATTTACGGTCAACCCGAACGACAATTTCCATTTCCTGAAAAGCCTTCAACAAGTACATAAATAATTATTTTCATCGCCCCCATCCAGAAGCTGACGAGCGAAAGCGAATCAAACGAAATAAATAGGGCGCCGAGATTTTCTCCCATTTCACGTCCTTTTCACACATCATTTGCCACCCTCTTGAGAAAAGAGATTTTTTCTTTAACTGTTTCCATTATGTACGCATCAACGTCGCTTGTTCTGCGCTCGCCAACAAAGAAAAATTGAGAAAATGTTGCTTTATCAGATTTATTCTGTACATAATGTAGTGAAACATAGACTAGAGCATGCGAGAGACGTGCAAAGCTACTTAGAGAACCGTTTCCCTTCCTTTTTTCCATTTGTTGAGTGCTGCAGTGGTGTGGCGACCGAATTTGTCGAAAGCTTCACAAGTGCGCCTTAAACTCGACCCCAAACATCCCTGGCCCTGTATGTATGTGAACGAACATTTTCTTTTCCCACTCAAAATGATTCAGTGCCTGATATAAAAAGTCTGTCGCAATCAGCCTAGAGCTTTAGTTACTCTTGAGTTTTAGTGCTGTTTAGTTCGTCTGCACACTCGGCCGTATATTTTGGATTTCTCTCATTTGTCTTGATCAGAAACTTGAGGAAGGTTGTGCTCGCCCAAAGCACATAAAAACAATTTTTTTCGAGTGTTTATAGCTTTGATTATTTTGTGATAATTGTTTTGAGGCGTTTTGGCAGAAATCATAACAAGTGAGTATCTGATTAATCGACAGTCATAGTGATAAGCTGCTAAGCAGATAAACGAATAGTATCGGAAATTATCGAAAAATCGCGATGCAAACCTTCAAGTTTGTGTGAAAAATGAATTATTTACAGCATCGGTAATTGGTTGAGTTGTTTAGTAAGTCAAGGGAGTGCAGCATTGAATGACAAGTTCCAAAGTTCTCGTCGCATAAAATTAGTTTCTCACGACTCTCAACCTGTTTGAATGCTAAAGTTTCAATTTTGTTCCATTCTTTGCGCTTCGAAAAGTGGACAAAAAGTTGCCAACCGAGTCTGTGAGTACATTCTGAGTGTTGTGCATGTTCGTTGTGGTCGTCAAGTTATGTTTTAGTTGCTTTGTGGCCAGCATGGTTACAGTGATTGTTTTTTATCATTGCCAAACCACAATCTAATCTCAAATTCTTTCCAAATTTTAGATCGACATGGAAGCTCCAGAATTCAAAGAATTCGCCAAGAAGATGACCGATTACATCGCCGAGTATTTGGAAAACATCCGCGACAGGTAAACCCCAAAAATGCAGATGATTCACTAAGCAACTGGTTAAACTACTTGAACGAAAGCTTAAAACGGGTTTTCGCGACGAATTGTTTGGATTTACCATTGTCACAACAGACCGCGATTCTTTTTACAGAACTCGATTCTGGTTCTCCCGATGCAAATATCGCTGTTATTGCCTTAGTGATTTTCAATAATCTTCTGAATTGCGTAGCCTTGGCCGACGCTTTCAACTCGGCCATGTGCCGGTTGCGATGGTATTTAAGCGCTTTCAAAAATTAATTCCACTCCAATGCAGACTTGCAAGAATTTAAGAAGTAGAATTGAATTCGTTTTGCTATAAAAACGGAACCGGAACATGGAAACTCGTGAAAAAAATCAATTACACAACAACTGGTTCTGGCCATCGAAGGGCAAGCAGTTTCTCTTGAAGTATTAATCACGATTGAAACTCTTCCAAGTCGTTGCTACTGCTTTAAAGCGAGTTGGCAAGTCTTCAAGGTCTTCCACACCATGAACTGTCTGTCCTTCACCATGAATTCTTGATCGAAATAACTGTAAAAACGACTTTCAAGTGCACGTTCGGATTTATTGCTGAAATGAATTATTTCAATTAGCAGTTGAGTCAACTTAATTGACCTGCAAGACTTGTGACACTTCATTGAAACTTGCCAAAAAGTGTTGACTGAGGTTTAAGCGTTGTTTACACAGATCAGTGGAGTTAGTCACTAAAAATTTAGAAAGAGTCTGATGACTGGTGTAGTTGTTCAATGTCACTTGAAGGCACTGAATGGGGTCAATCCCGTGGTGATGTCAACAATTATAAAGAATTTTCATGAAAATATTGCCAGTTTTAAGCTTCAAAAGCTTTAAAACATCTTAGTTTACAACTCTTAAATCAAGTAACATCACTTATGTTCACCCCCAGCTCATAAACCTTTTCAGCCAACATGAAGAGTTACGATCGAACATTTCAGAGACTTTCTTAATCCAAGCAACTTCCTTTTATAACACTTCTTATCATTCGCAGACGAGTTTTGCCCACTGTCTCGCCGGGATACCTCCGCCCGTTGATACCTGAAGAGGCACCGGAAAAACCTGATGACTGGACTGATGTCATGGCCGATGTTGAAAGAGGTTTGAATAATTTGCTTTCTACATACTTTGTGAACTGCTTTCCGAAAGATTTATGAATGATAGTCACAACGAATTGCTTTTTAACGTTTCAGTTATTATGCCTGGTGTAACTCATTGGCACAGTCCAAAGGTAATTAGACTCAAAACAAGCTTGACGGAACATTCTTCTCATAATTTTCTTTTGTTATCTTCTTAGTTCCATGCATACTTCCCAACTGCAAATTCTTACCCAGCAATTGTGGCCGATATGTTGTCAGGCGCTATCGCTTGCATCGGTTTCACTTGGATCGCCAGCCCCGCTTGCACTGAACTCGAAGTTGTGATGCTTGATTGGTTGGGCAAGATGCTTGATCTGCCAAAGGAATTCCTTGCCATTACAGGCGGAAAGGGCGGCGGTGTTATTCAAGGAACTGCCAGTGAAGCAACATTAGTCGCCCTTCTCGGTGCCAAGGCGAAGACAATGCAACGGGTGAAGGCCGAACATCCAAAATGGGACGACTACACAATCGTTTCGAAGCTTGTTGGCTACTGTTCAGGTTTGTTGGATATTTCAAAGCTGACGTTTCAAAGATTTCAATACCAACTTTTATTGCAGATCAAGCCCATTCTTCAGTTGAACGCGCTGGACTTCTCGGTGGCATCAGAATGCGCAAGCTTGAAGCCGACGATCAACAAAAGCTTCGTGGCGACGTCTTCGAAGCCGCAGTCAAGGAAGATTTGGCCGCTGGTTTGATTCCATTCTATGTCGTCGCCACTCTTGGAACCACCAACTCGTGCGCATTCGACAGATTGGATGAGATTGGACCAGTCGGAAATCGTTACAACGTTTGGGTTCACGTTGATGCTGCCTATGCAGGATCTGCTTTCATCTGCCCTGAATACCGCCACTTGATGGTCGGTGTTGAGCATTCTGACTCCTTCAACTTCAACCCACACAAATGGTTGCTTGTCAACTTCGATTGTTCCGCAATGTGGCTGAAAGATCCAAACTGGGTCGTGAATGCATTCAACGTCGATCCACTTTACTTGAAGCACGACCAGCAAGGAAATGCACCTGACTACCGTCACTGGCAAATCCCACTCGGCCGCCGATTCAGAGCGCTCAAGCTTTGGTTTGTTCTCCGTCTGTATGGTGTTGCTAACCTTCAAGTAAGTTTCACTTGTATAGCAAAGGTTACTAAACTAACCAGTTCACTTTATTAGGCACACATTCGTCGCCACATTGCTTTTGCCAAACAATTCGCTGATCTCTGCGTCGCTGATTCTCGTTTTGAACTCGCCACCGAAGTGCAGATGGGTCTCGTCTGCTTCCGTCTCAAGGGAGCAAACGAACTCAACGAAAACTTGTTGAAACGCATCAACGGCCGTGGAAACATCCATTTAGTTCCTTCTAAGATCAAAGACACATACTTCCTTCGAATGGCCGTCTGTTCCCGCTTCACAACTTCCGAAGACATGGATTATTCGTGGGCGGAAGTCGCCAAATCTGCCGACGAAGTCATCGCCGCTTAGATATTTTTCTAACATTTTTGAGCCTTTGATTGACATTCTTGGGACCATGACATTGTTGGCATTGTGATTTTCCTTTGCCAGTAGTGAAACGAAATTTGTAACAGATCTATACCGTGGATAATAAAATTTACAGCATCAAAACAAATGTTTGTTATAGTTATAAAATACTACCGTGAATTGATCAGTTCAGAACATGAAGCCAATAAAAAAGCCTTTTTGTGTTCCCCCTTCACATAAAGCTTGAGTTCTAGAGGGGGTTTCGAGGGCAGCGGTGACTTTTCCACGAAGCCTGTGTGATGGCCATAGGGCTGAGACAAGAGCTTGTCAGTAGCGCCAAGTTACAGGTCAAATCAATCAATCAATCAATCATATAGAGCTTAAATTCTAGTAGATCAGCAAAGCTTGATTTTTCAGCTGTCAAGTTTATTTGTTATCAATTTTCGGTAGCAGCTGATGAAAGCCGGAAACAAAACGTTTATAGCAATAGGTTTCGAACAATATTTCAGAGTGTGGTGCGTGCTGTTTGAGAGATCAGTCTCAAAAAAGTTATGTTAGCGACTTTTTGTGATAATCAACGTCGTGATTTATAGCTGTCATAACTTAGTGAGTGTTTCTGTTGCAATAAAAGACTGAAAAATTGTTTAAAAGCTCTTGAAAAACGTGATCAAAATTTAAGCTTTTGAAAGCTTGGAAATAAAAATTTAAAGCTTCAAGTTTTAAAAAGTTTTATTTCAAATTTTAGCATTCACAAACTTAAGTTTTATAGCACGCTTCAAAGTTTCGTCTTTTCCGCTCTGATCTCACAATGTTTTGTAAAGTTTTCGGTTATCTCGTTCACTTTGTCCATCGAAATTTCTTTTATCGCGCTGTTGATGTTAACATCGATTTGACTTTCTTTTTCCCTTTCGATCTCCATAAACATCTCGTCAGCCACCAATTTTATCTCGTCCCAAGCATATTCGATGTCTTTTTCTTGCGGATCCATGCCGCAGATTACAAAACGAATGATAATCTTGTCGCGATAAGTCGCTGGGATCATGTAAATGTTTTTACGGCCATTGATCTTGTCCAAAAGTCTTTTGGTTAAAGCGCAGTCACCCCTCAAGCGGAAGAATGCTAGTCCTAATGACGAGCCGGCAGATTCAAAACGCTCGTCAACCGACATGTAATCCAACATGAGATTTGCCAGTGAAATGTGCTTGCGCACGTACGATCGAATGTAATCTTGACCGTACGTACGCAAAACCATCCAAACTTTTAAAGCGCGGAATCGTCGACCCAACGCAAGCTGCCAATGCCTGTAATCAGGCGCTTTCGAGTTTCCTTGATATTCATGATCTAAATAAATTCGGTCGACATTAAAAGACTTTGTCAAGGCTGAAGCGTTTCTGATCCACATTGCACCGCAATCAAAGTTCACAAGCATCCATTTGTGCAGGTTAAAGTTGATAGAGTCGCCGTACTCAGCACCTTTCTTGATGTGTTGGTATTCTGGTAAGCAGAACGCAGCACCTGCGTAAGCGGCATCGATGTGCATCCAAACATTAAACTTCATGCAAACTGGTCCAATTTCTTCCAAGTTATCGAAGGCACAAGTTCCGGTTGTTCCAACTGTGGCAATGCAAACGAACGGAATCAAACCAGCCGCGAGATCTTCTTCGATGGCATTTTGAACGATTTCACCACGCAAAACGGAGCTTTCATCAGCATCCAGCAAGCGAATCTTTGTGGCTGACAAAAGTCCGGACTTTTCAATGGCGCTGTTTGAGTGAATGCTTCCATACCCAACAAGTTTCGCCCGAACTTCATCTTCAGTCATATCTGGTCGCAGAATCTTCATTTCCCGAACTTTTTCTTCGCGTGCAGCCAAAACAGCCACCAAAATCGCTTCACTAGCTGATCCCTGAATGATTCCACCGCCTTGGCCTGGGTCGCTTGGAAGAAAGTGTTTTGGAAGATTCATAAACTTGCCAAGCCAGTCCATAACGATGACTTCAAGTTCAGTGCAAGCTGGGCTGCAGATCTGGTTGTGATAAAATGGTTTTTTATTGATTGGAATTGGTGCAAACTGACTTTTCACTTACCCAATTGAATCCAACAACGCCTAGTCAATAAAGTAAACGAAGATAATTTAAACTTCTTGTTGACACTTTTCCTGCACTCACCCAAACCAGCGGAAACCATTTCACCAACGATCGAAGGGAATGAAGTTTGTGACGGATAATAAGCATGGAAGTTCGGTGACTGCCAGTGCGTCAATCCAGGCAGTATAAGCTTGTCCAGGTCTTTCATGATTTCTTTCCAATGTTCCGGTCCTTCTGGCATCTCCGTAGGCAGCAGTTCATGCAGGTAGCCAGGTTGAACAGATGGCAAGACTGGTCTGGCGATGATTACAAGCAAATTCACAGATTAACAAAAATACAAGTGCACAGTTATTTCCGTCGAACCTTTCACGAATGTTCTCAAAGTAGTCAGCAAGAAAGTCTATGGCAGCACGTCCAAATTCTCGAAACTCGTTTATGTCCATTTTGCGAATACACTTAAAATATTTTCACTCTAAATAACTGTTCACTTTCTTTTCGTCAACTTCTTCGATACAAATGATAACAGTTCAGCGGCACTCTGGTTACTAAAATCGAGTTGGGCGCTTCTCAGATATTTATTGGAAATTTTTAGCATATTTTCGACGAACAACAACAAAAAGACAACATAAAATCTCCGGTACAAAAAGAGAGAGACGACACCTGAGAAAGTAAGTCTTGTTGTCGGAAATTAAATGGAAATATATGCAAATCACTTATTCATCGGCAGAACGGCCTTGATTCCTGGCGAAATTATACGCGCCGATAAACGCCACGTTTCAAACAGATAATGCAGATCAGTGGTTATTCAATCGAATATAAAAAATTGAATAGAGCAAGGAATTAAGCTTTGGATGAATGATTTTTTTCCCCGACTTTAAACACTTACGACTTTTTAACTACTTTATGAATTTTTCCAAGTTCTGGGCCAATGTGACCGGAAACTAACAGAGATTCGTCTACTCTCTTCCCTCAAATTTGACAACCAAGATGCCGCTTCGATCGGAATTCGTTCAATAGAACGAAACCGTTAAAATTACGCCGAAAGTATACGCGAAGAGTACGCGAGGAGGAAATTCGGGCTACTAAACGAAGGGACATAGCGTTCTGTCCCCTTTCTTTAACGATCGCCTTGTTTTTAAACGGAGTGTCAAGAAACTGACGTGGTTGTTAATTTCGAGGGAAGAAAGTAGGAGTAGGTATGAAACATACACCATTGAAACATAT
>JPYR01000132.1:67047-78299 GCA_000775305.1 Belgica antarctica | reverse complement strand
GATAAGTTCATTGATCGTCGGCAACTTGACTTTTTCGATCTTCTGATTCTTTTCGGCCTCTTCCAGCTCAGTCGGATGAGTTTCTCGTTTGTGTTTTCTGCAATTCGGACCATTCGAAAACTTTCTTGTGCACCAGTCACAAGAATAAGGTTTGAGATTCGTATGGACAGCCATGAGATGTTCTTTGTAGTCTTTAGCTCTCTTGAATTGCGACTTACAAAACTGGCAGGTGAACTTCATCACGGTGCTATGTGTCAGAAGGTGCATTGTGAGCGTTCGCTTTGTGTTCAGGTATTTTCCACACTCAGGACAAGGATACTCAGTCGTTCCGTGAGTGTCAACGTGATGTGCGAGGCTTTTGACATTTAAGTGAGTTCGCTCATGTTTCTTCAAGGCTCCTTTCTAAAATAAGAAGCTTGTTAGTAAAACATCTGAAAACAGTTCGCAGTGCTTACCGTTACACAAAGTTTGGGACATGTCGAGCACTGGAAACCTTTTTTCTGTTTATGAACTGTCTGCATGTGAACGCTAAGGGCTGATTGGCTTAAAAGAGATTTGTTGCATTCAAGACAGCTGAATTTAGGTCTGTTCTCTTCATGTGTCTTGAGATGAGATTGCATTGCATTTTTTATTCTGAAGATCTTGGAGCAAATCGCGCATTTAAAGGAGTTTCGATTCGTTCTCTTGTGAACGGTGCTGATGTGCATTTTTACCAACGCTTTGGACGAACATGAGTAGTTGCACAAATCACACACGTATATCTGCTGCATGGCTTTAACTTCGGGAAGCTGAACGAGAGTTGGATTCAGAAGCTTCGGTGGTTCAACCTGCTCGATGACTTCAATCTCCTGGTCATCTTCCATTTCATTTATCTCGAATTCTACAGCGTTGACCAGTGAGTGGCTTCGCTTAAGCTGCGTTTTAACGGTAGCAGTCACTTCGTTTACGATGTCATGCTTCGCTCTGATTGCGCGAACGTCGATCGACGGTTTGTTTCTCATTCTCAGGATTTCCATGTACATGAGCTCGACTCTGCCGTAAAGCTTCTTCCTTCTGCAAAACTTTTTCAGGAATCCATCACAATCGTCGCAAACTCGTGATGACACTAGCGAGAAGTTCTGAAATTCGAATTCTGAATTGTTTACAAAGAAATTGAATCGAAACTCACGATTATTGAGAAAATTCCGATGGAATCCCGCAGAGGCTCGTCCAGGGAGCCGATGTCTACGTTCACATCGCGTTCAGAGGCGCACAGAAAGCACCAGTTCATAATCTCGTACATTTCGCTGCAGCCCCAGACCGACTTTGTCACAAATTTTGCTTGAAGGGCGGAAACTATGCTACAGAACTGCAAATCCCAATCGAGTACAAGTTGTTGACTAAAAAATTTGTGAAGAAAATCTGGAAAAGAATCAAGATGATGGACAGACAGTTGTCTTTCCACGGCGACGAGTTAGCCAATGGAGTGATCGCCACGAATGACGACGCTTCCGAGTCCAAGCGGAGCTGCGTGAAACTGAACTATTACCAAGATCCGTACATTGCCAATTTCGTGAAGATTTGCGAAAAGAAGGCGCCTGAGATCAACCGCGGATACTATGCCCGCGTCAAGGGAATCGAGATCTGCGTTGAAAAGTTCCTCAAGGTAAGAATTGCGTGGAGTTCCATTTGACCGTGACCTTTTTTCTTCACGATGGAAAATTTTCTTTTCAAATCGCGCGAAAATCGCCACCAACAACAACAACACGCAGAAAACTGGTGAAAAATGCCAAATTATCAATTTAGGCTGCGGCTTCGACACACTTTACTGGAGACTGCGGGAGACTGGTCATCTGGTGCAGAACTTCATCGAGCTGGACTTCCCGACAGTGACTGCCAAAAAATGGTAAGAATTGCGTCGTGTTGTGTTAGTGCTGTAAATAACTTCTGACTGTCTCATCAGTTACCAGATCAAGAGAAACAAGGTCTTGCTTGACAACATCCATGCAGAAGGTGAGCGTCGACACCTAGTTACCATTGTCATGAGCTAATTGAAAAACTTTTTTTAGACGGCGAGATCCGCTTCAGCCCCACGGACTTGCACGCCACAAACTACCACATCGTCGGCGTCGATCTGCGAAGTGTCGACGAGGTTGCCAACAAACTCAAACAGTCTGACGTCGATTTCAATCTACCAACCATCTTCCTTGGTAAGTCGTCCATTCACTGCTGGCCACATTCAGTGCAATAAATCAATTCATTCTCGTTAGCTGAATGCGTTCTGGTGTACATCGAAACGGCCAACTGCAACAATCTCCTTAAATGGCTGTCATCGAACTTCGTGTCAGCCGCTTTTGTGAATTATGAGCAAGTGAACATGAACGACCGCTTTGGCGATGTGATGTTAGGCAATTTACGAGCTAGAGGCTGCAATTTGGCGGGCGTTGAGTCGTGCTTGTCGTTGGACACGCAAATCGCAAGGTAAGCTCGTTGCAATGGGGAACGTTGAAGTGATTATTACCTGCTGCGGTTTTAGGTTCGTGTCGAATGGCTGGCATGGAGCACGCGCTTGGGATATGTGTCAAATTTACGATAGCCTGCCAATACAGGAGCGCCAGCGAATAGAGAAGATTGAAATGCTGGACGAGGGCGAACTGCTGGTTCAGCTTTTCCAGCACTACTGCATCTGCTTAGCTTGGACTGGCGAGCTGTTTCAGGACATTGAAATAACGTGAGTTTGGTGCTTGTTAGGGCGAACCAAGCCGAAACCATTGTTAGTGAACCAATAAAACTGTTCCTTCTCAATTTTAGCGTTGAAAAGCGACTCTCAACCTTAATGATTGACTAAATCCCTCGGATCGATGCAATTCAGTCCAGTTTTTATTTCACCCCTGCGTCAAGTTTCGTTTTCCCCTTTCAGCAAAAGTCACCACCACTAAATCGCTCACTTTTACCATGAACCGCAAAGGTTCGCCTGTCTCTAAGGATGTACTGTCCGTGTTGGATGTGCCATCATTCGTAGTCACCCCCAGAGAAAAACTTGAAAGCATTATTTCTTTCGACAATCAACCAACAACAAAAACTTAATAACTGTTTGAATTAATGAATGTTATCATCGGTTGGGCCTTTGGGCAACCACAATTGGCAAATTTCCAACAAAGTTTGAGTTAATTTCAAAGGAAACTCCTTTTGGCATCTCGAAGGTCCAACAACCCTCAACATAAGTCAGCATGAGCACACACCGTGCTGAGATTAAATTTTGTTGCAAAAGTTAGCCAAGTCAGTGTGAATGTAGCTAGGCGAAAGAAAAGCTTATTCATTTGACTCATTGGAAACTATTTTAAATTGATTGATTAGATGTTGACTAAGCTAAGCGAGTTTACTGTAGATTTTCCCATTTCTCTAAAGCCATTATTTGATTCCTTCATGACTTCGCACCATGAGAGCTTCGTCAAAGGCGAACCTCGAGTCGATTTACCACGCATTGTCCATCCTATCGATGAAAAAGATTGAAATCGCGTATATTTTTGCTAGTCAAGTTGTATTTAAAACAATTAAAAGTCGAGTTTTTGTTTCGAAAACGAAAGACACGAGCAGATAAAGGACAGGAGAGAGTCGAGGCCTGCTTCGACAAGACCGAAGAAAAATCTTCACAAACAAATTAATCTATTGCGAACGTTAATAAAACGTCTTCAAGTCGAGTCCTGAAGATGATCATAAAGAAAAGTAATATTTGAACATGATAAATTTGTAGCTACATGTAATTTTCCTGTTTCAAGAATAAATTAAAGAAGCTTAAGTTGGGTTCAAGTGTTTTTAAAGAGTTTTGATTTTTTAGATTTTTTTTCCAGGAAAGGCAGCAAGAAATAGACTGGTGTAGCGAGGTTCGCTTCCGTTTCATGATTCGAGCAAAACTTTCATTAGCAAATATTTCAATTTTCGTAAAAGATTAGAGCTTCAAAGAACGTTTCTTGATGAAGTCCGTCGAAGTAGATTTAATCACGTAGCTTTTACGGAAATTGAAATATTTGTTGATGAAAGTTTTGCTCGAATACGGAAGCGAACCTCGCTACGCAGTCTATTTTCTAGTGAAGTTTTTTGCTTGGAAAATGTAGGATTTTTTTTTTGATTAACAAAAAACTTTGGGCTGTGTGTTCTTCATAAGTTTTTCACCAATGTTTGTCAACTAAAGCAAGTTGTAAGATATTTAGTCGCTTCAAAGTGTTATCAACGCTCAATTTTTTTTAAAAATCAGCCCTTTAAGTAAACTAAGGCTAAGAAGAATAATTTTTCTATTGACGTCACTTTTATTGTTCCCCATAACCACCCTCAAAACCTGAACAAAAGCAAGCAAAATCAAGTTTACAGCAATTTTATCACAACATTGTCTGAAAATATCACCGATTGGCTGAAAACAATCAAAAATGGCGAAGATTTTCAGTGCAGTGTACACTTAGTTCCACCCACAATGACTCGACGAAGACGAAGAGAAAAATATTTTCACAGAATCAGTTGAGTGTCTTCTGTTGAAAAAGGAACACATGGTTTAGGAACTTATATAAAATAATTTAAGGAACATGACATTTTCTAAATGATAAAGAGTTTAATTTTGAGTTATAAAAGTACAAAAATTTAAAAATTTGATCTCAAACCTAAGAAAATTATCAAAGAAATGTTCGTGAAAATTAGGAAAATTCTCAAATAATTCCTAGACAAAGTAATTTCAAAAAAAAATAATTTGTAAATCATAAAGCCAAGTTTTTAATAAAGCCAACGAAGTGAAATAACATTAAAAGTGAAAAATTAACAGAAAATTCCATAAAATAACTGTGAAATGTCGAGCTTTGACTCTGATAATGATTTTCTCAACGAAGACTACTACGAAACAAATGGAAATTTCTATTCAGCAAATGGAGTCTATCAAGGTTTGTTGGAAAATCGCGGCGCAAAATCGCGAACTGTCTTTGCTGAAAAACGCGAATGTTGCTTTAAGTTTCAACCGAAAAAGATATTCACTGAAGCAGTAAAAATCGATGCTTACTTTTATTATAAATCGTGAAGTTTTCAAACTAAAATATCCGGAAACTCAGATTTTATGAAGTGAAACAAATTTTCCTGTTCACAATAAACCTGTGCGTTAGAAAATTCTCTTTGCCCGGTCGATTGTTTACATCACGAGAGAAAACTTTTCCCGAATTTAATGATCTTCACATTTGAGTAAACAAACAAATGCCCATAAGAAGACGATCCAAGAAGAAAGGAAGGAGAAGAGAAGCCTTCAGATCATCACATGGGCGATGGTTTGTGTTCTTTATCGGTCGTGTGTTCCACGATACACTAAACATACCAAACAATCTCCGCTCTGCACCGTTCGTCTTCGCTTTTCCTTCTCTCGGATGCGTAAACAAATCATTAAACATTTATCGTTTGGTGAAAAACACGTGTCAACCTCTGAAATGGATACACTGCACAGTGCACTCACTCAGTGCAGTCTTAAATGATCTGATTTCATGTAAACCCAGAAGATCTTTTCGGACTGAAACTTGAAGTCGTTAATGATCCTTGAAATGGGTTGAAGTAAACAAAGATCTTCCCTTCTTTCTATTTATGCGATCCAGGAAGTCACGACGACTACGAATACATGAGAAAGTTTTCATCGAACGATGATTCAATCAACCATTCATCGCCAACGTCTTCGTTTCAGTATCCAGTTTACTCGCAGCTGGATAAAAATGGTGAAATTTCGTAAATTCTCAAGTGGAAATTTATTTTTAATCAATTTCCGACTTTCTCAGACTACATGATGGACGATTACTACGCGAACCGGCCTAACCTTGCATCGTCCACCGTCAACTACAACAACAATGTGATCACTAACAAAAATAACTTAAATTTGCTTGTGACTTCGAACGAAGAGATTCGTGTTCCAGTTGTGCGCGTGGTAAAGCGACGGACGACGGCGAACAAGAAAGAACGGCGGCGGACGCAAAGCATCAACTCCGCGTATTCCAGTCTTCGTGAACATATTCCAAACGTTCCTTCGGACACTAAGCTGTCAAAGGTGGGTAGATGTTGAAGGGTTGATACACTTTCAAAGTGTTTTTTGTCGCTGAATTTCTATGGTTTTTCTCGGTTTTTCAATGATCGCAAGTTCGAACTGTTTAAAAGTTGCCTAAACTTGTTGGTTTCAAATAGTTTTTAAAACATTTCAGGCTGAAAACTATTTCAAAATCTGTCAGATCACTTGAAAATTTATTTCTCTTCTTAACTTTTCATTGTTCAACATGAAATGCATTTTAAAACAACATTAATTACCATCCCCAGATCAAAACCCTTCGCTTGGCCACCTCGTACATCAGTTATCTGATAAACGTTCTCGAGGGTGAAGAAGCCCATGTCAATAATGGCAACTTCAAAAGGTGACATTGATTAACCACAAAATTGCGTAATTAAGCTTAATTGACGATCAATTTCAGTGGATTCCGAGCCGAACTGGTGCCGTCGTCACGAAAAATAAATGCTGAACGCCGTGCGCAGATGAAGAAAGAAATTCAAGTGAGTTTTATGCAATTCAATTAGATTAAGCGACTTCCCCCTTCCCGTTTCGACACTTGTTCGTGGTTGCGGTGTCTGGAAAAGCATATTTTTATGATTTTCGCATTCATCCCTCTTTGTTTTTGTTCTCATGCGCGTAAACGGCTACGAACACTTGCCACTCGATGAAAACATTAAACCCCGTAATTACCCTTAAATTGAATAACTTTTAACTCAATTACGATGATGCAAACAATGGGAAAATATTTTCATTAGCTTAATGGTGAGAAATGTCAAAAATTATATTTTTTTCGCTTTTAGTGGAGTTGGATTCTGGAAATGTTCGATTTCTAATTTTAGTTTCGAGTTCATTTATTTTCACTTAAGCATCTGATGTCTGCCGAGGTTTGGAAATGCCTTCGATTCTCGTGGGCGTAAACCACAATCAATTTTAGTGTATTTTTATCACTCGAATTAATCACAAAACGTTTTGAGCGCTTAATTGAATTAGTCTGATGCATCAACACCCTTAATTGATGCCTCGTGAAGGTTATTCCACTGTTAAATCGGCTTTTTAAAATCAAAGGAGAGGAAAATTTGAAAAATTAGGGACAAAAATCCTTCAACAAGCCGCACACAAAGCTGGTGCCTTGTTGCAACTTGTTTGTTTGTAATTTGAGATTCAGAAGGATCGGTTGCGATGTTGAAAGGAACATAAAGAACGAAGGAATCTTTATGAATATCTTAAACCACTTAGGAATTGAATTAAGGGACAGTGCGGGGGGAATGTCACGTTACTTTTGATTCTTGGAGTTGGGGAAGCGTCAGATGATAACGTCTTTGTGCCAATGTTTAACATCCTGCGTAACATGCTGTACTATGTTATACTTTGATTACAAAATAAGGTCAAATTACGTCACAAGGTTTTCTAAAAGTTTTACAATACTATCAAAGTTATGTTTAGACTTAAAAGCAGGTTTCCCCAAGCCCTGATCGATGATGTTCCTTTCAAAACACAAAATCATGTGACCTAACCTACAAAATCACAAAAACTAATTGCGTGGGAACATCTCCAAATGCTGTGAACATCAAATCCAATTTTCTTCTCGTCATTTCGCATGAAATTTTAATGCGTTCGTCTCGTGACAAACTCTTGACGTTGGTGGAAGATCATAAAACAAAAATCCACTTGAGATGGATGCCTACGAGTCAAGGGCTTTAAATCATTTTACTTGAAATGTTACGGGAAAAAATTGTTCACATGACTTCTTGAAAGAGTTTAATGGATTGCGCGCATGAAAATTGAAGTCGATTCAGTCTTTTTATCTTTCGAGTTATTTTTCTAATTGCAATATTTTAATGTCGCGACATGAATTAAACTCGCTTTACGACGATCTCGCGTCTGGTTTTAAACCATCCATCTACTGATTAATGGAACATTAGACATAAAAATCATTTTTGATCCACTTATGAGTTGAAATTAAATTCCAGGCACTCGAGTATCGGAAGTTCGATAAGAACCCGCGATATCAAGTTTGTCTGTTTATTCAGCGTCGCGTCGAGATTTTCCGGAAACATTGTCTCACTTTCCACTTCTTCCCGTCATTTCAGAGTCAAATCGAGCAGCAACAACAGATCGGCACCGAAGACAAGAAGCGCACTGGATGGCCGCAAAGCGTTTGGGGAAGAGAGACGCTGGGAAGAAAAACTCTCAAGTAGTGATTCCGACGATGTTTATATTAATCAGCTTGCATTTGCTTTGAGTTATCAAATTCTGCAGCTTTTGCCAAAGATTTATGACTTTTATCGCGTAGTTTAATAAGCTAAATGAAAAATAAAGAAAATTGAAGTGATCAAGAAATTCTTTGAAAATTTGCCAAAACTTAAACAAGAAATGCAATGATGCACCGAAGTATCCATTTCAGAGGTTGACACGTGTTTTTCACCAAACGATAAATGTTTAATGATTTGTTTACGCATCCGAGAGAAGGAAAAGCGAAGACGAACGGTGCAGAGCGGAGATTGTTTGGTATGTTTAGTGTATCGTGGAACACACGACCGATAAAGAACACAAACCATCGCCCATGTGATGATCTGAAGGCTTCTCTTCTCCTTCCTTTCTTCTTGGATCGTCTTCTTATGGGCATTTGTTTGTTTACTCAAATGTGAAGATCATTAAATTCGGGAAAAGTTTTCTCTCGTGATGTAAACAATCGACCGGGCAAAGAGAATTTTCTAACGCACAGGTTTATTGTGAACAGGAAAATTTGCTTCACTTCATAAAAATCTGAGTTTCCGGAGAAGAAAAGTGAGTTTGTTTAACAGGATGTACTGGAAAGTGTAGTGGATGAAGTGTTGTTTTCATGCAACTTCGGTGCGTTATCATGATCCTGAAGCGTTACAAACCACGCGACAACCTACTGTCGTGGCAGTTTTTGTACCTTGAAGTCCATTAAAGTTTTTTTCTTGACTTCAAGCTTAGTGATTATCAATAAATGTATTCAAGTTTTGATTAAATATCCTTCAGTTGTAACTAAATCTTTACAAAAGCAGCAATGATCGATCAATAAATTGATTTCTAGTTTAAACTTCCTTCAACAGTTTTTAACGGTTTTAATTATTTTGAATTCCCGTTTACATCTTAACTTCTTCACCACTTCGACGAGAGCGAGATAGTCTCAACTTCACCACTTCGATTTTACGTCCACAAAATAATAATTTCTCTACGAATAAAAGTTTCTTTTTAATTTTAAGACGGAAGCTGAGAGTCAATCGACCATCGACAAGAAGTGAAAATGATCAACACAGGGTGAGTTCTTCGAATCCGCTCGAGTTCATCGGTCCACCGAAGAACTTGCGAAAGCTATTTTTTTTTATCAATTCGGACTTTCTCGCGATCAAAAACGATTGGACTTTGACTCCTGATTAAAATAATCGAGTGGTATTATGAAAAAGCTTTTGTTAATCAAGATTCACCTGCGCAAGATAAGATGTTTATTTCAAAAAGTAGCACCTCAAATGAGGTCATGAAGAGAAATTCCGATTTGGCAGTGACAATGAAGATTTTTCTTAACAGTTCCGTCTTATTTCGTTAGAAAACTAGCCGGAAGAACGTTGTTCATCACTGGGGCATCCCGAGGAATCGGAAAAGCGATTGCTCTGAAAGCCGCTGCTGATGGTGCCAACATCGTCGTCGCTGCTAAGACAGCTGAACCTCACGTAAGGATCTTAACAGATATTAAATTCCAGCAAAATTGACAATTTTATTACTTTTTTAGCCAAAACTCCCGGGAACAATCTACACAGCAGCTCAAGAGATCGAAGCCGCTGGCGGCAAAGCTCTTCCCTGCGTGGTTGATGTCCGCGACGAAGGTCAAGTCAGAGCCGCAGTCGAAAACGCTGTCAAGAAGTTCGGTGGCATCGATATCGTAATCAACAACGCCTCCGCGATCAGTCTTACGCCAACTGGCTCGACTGACATGAAGCGTTACGACCTCATGCACCAGATCAATACCCGCGGGACGTTCTTGGTCTCGAAAGAATGTCTGCCGTACCTTCAGAAGTCCAACCACGCTCACATTCTCAACATTTCACCGCCTTTGAACATGAAACCGCACTGGTTCTCCAACCACGTCGCTTACACGATGGCAAAGTACGGGATGAGTATGTGCGTTCTTGGCATGGCGGAAGAATTAAAGGCTCAAAACATCGGTGTCAACGCCCTTTGGCCAATGACTGCCATCCACACTGCAGCGATGGACATGTTGACCGGCCCCGACAGCGACAAGTACTCGAGAAAGTCTGACATCATGGCCGACGCTGCCTACGCAATCCTGATCAAGGAACCACGGTTGTGCACCGGCAACTTCTACATCGACGAGAAGATTTTGCAAGAAAGCGGCGTCAAAGACATCACGCAGTATGCCTGCCACCCTGAAAACGCCAACGAGCTCATGCTTGACTTCTTCCTTGACGCCGAAGACTTCGGCAAGGGCGTCGCCAGCACAGACCAAGTTGAAAGCGGTACCATCGCCAGCATATTCGCTAAGATCGAGAACTACATCACTCCTGAGGTGCTAGAGAAGACCGGCGCGACATTCCAGTTCAACGTGACAGGCGAAGACGAAGGAACTTGGTTCTTGGACTTGAAGAACGCACCTGGAAAAGCCGGAAAGGGCAAACCAGACTTCAAGCCCGACGCAACCCTGACGATGGAATCGAAGGACTTCTTCAACCTGCTGTCCGGTCAGTTGAAACCAGCAAACGCCTTCTTGGGAGGAAAACTCAAGATCAGCGGTGACATGCGCAAGGCCATGAAGATGGAGAAACTCATGAGCGCACTGAAAAACAAAGCCAAGCTCTAAGCCGACTCACTCGTTGCATTTTAACTTTCTTTTAGGGCATTTTTTTTGCGGTTTCTGGGAATCTTTTGTTTTGTCGACTGGTTGGTTGAACGGGACTTGATGCAATTGTCTAAAAACTTTCTTGAGCGTACCTGTTACCGGTAATCTGTAAAAAAGTTAACTTTTCTAAGGAAAAATTCGGAAGTTTTCTAATAAAACTAACAAAAATGTTTAAGTTTTCGTGTTGCACAATCGCTAAAATTGTAAATCTTTCAGATTTTATTGTTTTTTTACTTCAGTAATCAACAGAAATTCTCTCACGATTAGTTTAATCAAGGGAAAATAAACAAAGCAACAGAAGAGGTCACAACAATTTTCAGTACAAACTTAAGAATT
>JPYR01000132.1:0-18423 GCA_000775305.1 Belgica antarctica | reverse complement strand
AAGAATGGCGAGCGGAATCGATACTGAGCGCGTGGATGATTACTTTGCGAAGGGTTCTTGATGGAGGAATTGCGTCAAAGTCGCTTAATACGCGTCAAACTTTATTGCTGAACGAAATTTGACTGAAAAATTTGCTTAAAAAATCTGAGAACTGATTCGGCCTTCTGAAACTTCAGCCTTCTTAGACCAGCCGCGAGTCATCCGAACGAAAACCTGCAATCGAGTTCAGTTTATGACTAAGCCCTGCCTCGGTTCAATCTAGAAAATCGAAAATATTAAAAATGAGCGAAAGTAAGATCACCTACGTTCAATGCGATGCTTTGGTAAGTTCGCCTGCCCAGGTTTTTCGATAGACCATACAGAATTCCACGGGATTCACTCGATTAGACGACGAAAACAGTGAAAATCTGGCTTGAAAATTCCAGCGTGGATCTTTTCGCTGAAATCATGGAATGAACGCCAAATTCACCTTCACAAATTGTTTTTTTCTTTTAGGCCGTCATGAAAATGGTGAAGCACTGCCACGAAGAGTCGCAGGGCAGCATGGAGATCGCCCAAGGCGCCTTGTTGGGCTTGGCCGAGGGAAATAGGCTAGAAATCACCAATTGCTTTCCATTCCCGAAATCCAGCGACGACAACGGAGAAGAATCTGGAGACGAATACCAGTTAGCGATGATGCGACGACTCCGACGAGTCAACGTTGACCACTTTCACGTCGGCTGGTATCAGTCAGGCGATGTTGGTAACTTCCTGTCCATGACTCTGCTCGAATCGCAGTTCTCGTACCAGACAAGTATCGAAGAGTCCGTCGTCGTGGTGTATGACACTCAGAAGTCCGCCCGCGGCTTCTTAACATTGAAGGCCTATCGCCTCACTCCACAGGCCATCACCATGATCGACTTGCACAAAGAAGAGAAACTCATGCCCGACGCTCTCCGTCAACTCAAGATCGGCTTCGAAAAACTCTTAGTCGAAATTCCAATTTTCGTTCGCAACAGCGCTCTGTCAAACATCATGATGTCGGAGCTCCAAGAGATGGTGAAGGAAGAAGAAGGCTCGCACTTCCTCGACCTCGGCACCGCCGGCGTTTTGGAAAGCCACATCCGGGTGATGATGGACCGCGTCGACGAGTTGTACCAAGAAGCAAGCAAGTTCAACAAGTACCAGCAGCTGGTCATGCGTCAGGAACAGGAGAAGCACCGTCAATTGAACAAGCTAACGCAGGAGAATGCCGTTCGAACATCGAAGGGAGAAGCGCCGCTGCCCGAAGAAGACGTTACCAAGCAGTTCCGCCCGTTGGCCGTGCCGTCCCGCGTCAACCCGATGATCGTGTCCGGTCAAATCAACACCGTCTCGCAGCACATCAACCAATTCTGCTCACAGTCCCTGGCCAAACTCTATCTCACGGAAGCATTGCAAGGCGCCAAGGAAACGAAAGAAACAAAGTAAATTTTGTAAGACGAAGAGTTAATCCAATTATAAGTTTCATACATCGTGGAAGTAAAGACAAGCGAGCAAGAATAAAATAAATTTCAATCTGGAAACTAAAGTTGGCTTTAAACTCGAGTTCTTCGAATTATTTTCACGTTTATTTCAGTTTTACATCATTAGAAAAATTTAATCTACGTACACGCAATTGGAAAATGTACATTTAAGTCGTTACTTGTCATCACGTCTTTCTCCTTTTAGTCTAAACTACACAATTATTGCACACTCAATGGCCTCGCATCCTTCAAAGCGAACATCCGTTCACTGGAAAGTGCAAATTTATTCATCTTTCTATGGCACGCGCGAAATCTTCACGGGTTCGAAAGCAGGCATTGCTTTGGGGTGGTAGTTCTAGGGTGTTTCATGGCGGAAAGTGGTCGTTAAATCCTAAGGAATGATTAAATTTGAAGCTTCTTGGCTTAGTTTTAAGACTTTTACTGTCAATTTAATGAAGTTTTCGATGAATTTGCTTTAAAAATGTCGGCGAAATGTGTTTTTCTCAAAGCACAGCTTTAAGAATCTACTGCGAACTATTGCTTGGGAATGTTTTCTCATAAGCTTATTGATTCTGTTGTCTTGTCGTTAAAGTTTCCCCTTCTTAATCCCCTTTGACAACAATGCCTGATTGAAAGGTTAACTAAAGCTTCTTCTGCTAATGGCTTTTCACCTCAGGAGAAGCTTAGAAATACTTCAGAAAAGTCAATTTTGTGCGTAAATTTCCATTCGTAACTTTTACTTGCATTATTCTCTCCACTAAATGCAAGTCTATGTGCCTATCCACTAGATTATTTTAATTCTTTTTCAAAGAATAAACGAAAACTTATCGGCTAAATGGTTTTCAGTGATGACGAAACTGAGATCAACGTTAATACAAAATCGATATAACAAATATTTGAACATTTGAAGTTACACGAACAAAATTTGACTAGTGACTTTGAGTGAATGGAAAGTTAAGTTAGTGATGACCGTTAATTCGCGTAAAAACTTCTTAACAGCTAAGCTCCTTAAACCTACTCTTACGACTAAAGGTGACTAGATTTCGACTCATCACGAAGAATTCTTCGATAAAACCAAGAAATCATAAAGAAAAGTAACGAAAACTGCACCGCCGCGATGCCGGTGTTAACGTTCATCCCGCACCGCAGCCCGCAAGAAGGTTTTGCAAATGTACTTTCAAACCATGTAGTCATAGTAATTTGGATAATTGTTTAGGATCGCATCTGGCGTTTCACAAAGTGACTCAGCGAGATAATTCGTGATTCGGAACGGCAGCTTGAGTGTCTCGAGCCGGTCACGCGTTCTAACTAGCTTCATTATCGACGCACGACACCGGTCTTGCAGGTTGGCAAAATCACGTTTGGTGTTGCACAAAACCATCTCAGTCTTGGCGGCAGTCGAACACACGATGGGGAATAAAGGCTCGCGAATTTCGTTTAGACCGCGGAAAGCAACGCCAAGACACACGTCGTCCTTGTAGTAAGTCAAAGTGCCAGCGATGCCGTCGAACAAAATTCCAATCTTCGTAGCTTCGTTCTCTTTGAACCGATTGCAGAACTGTTTAGCCACTCCACCGTGCCAGACGAGTCCTTTGTGGCTGAGTCCCCAACCGTTGTCGTCTTCGCCCAAGAGATTCGTGAATGAATTCACATGCAGTCTTGCTTTAGCCTTGCCGATACCGAACATCATGCTGCAAAGGATAAGTGTTGAGATGACAATCAGTCGGAATAACGTCATAACGTTCAGAGATAACTTTAATTTAGACCAGAGATAACTTAACACGAAGAAATCTAGTTCTAAACACAACAGCCAGTTGCTTGCTGTCAACTTTGCTTGGCCAGTGTCATTTCAAACAAACAAGAACCAGTTGAGTTTAATGAAGCTTCTATGTTGAAGTTATCTCTGTCACGTTTGATAAGGTCAGAAGACAATTCGGATAAACATACAACTTTCTAATTTCTGATTTTGTGGTGTAAAATTTCTATTTCCAGCTTACCTCGTGCCAAACACTCGCTGACTGACTTTCAGCTCCCAAAAGTAGCGTCCGTTGTTCAAGATTCTCGTTCCACGGATGCCAGCCGTGCCTTTGCTCCAGTTTGGGTGGAAATGTGCCGTTCTGTAGTTGTTGCTTAGGTAAACTTCCTGTGATCGATCGCGTTTGCTGAACGACCACTTGTCGTCGCAGCCATACATCGCCAAAGGGTGACTTTCGTCACTGTTATCAGTCATCCCTCGCTCGTTATCAGCCATTTTTGAGTTTTGTTCTTCTAAGGATTCGCTTTCTCTAATATTCAACTTGACCGCACTCCGTCGACTCGATTCTGATTGTGTTTCTAGAAGTGCAATGAACTGCGAAGGGTGAAAAACAACAAAGAGACAAAATGATAAAACTTTTCTCTCTGGCGACGGCTACGCGGTTCTATCGGCTTTAAAATCGAGATTTCAACCACTGATTGCAGGTTTTCCTAGGAAGTGACTCATTTAGCAGGCAACGAGATAATTATGCATGCAAATTAAAAGCTCGCATGAGTGGAAAATAACATTGAAGGGGACCGAGTCGTAATTGCTGGACTAATGAAGGCGAAATGTATTCAAATTTAAGTAGTCTAGGTTCAGCTAACAGCTGATCAGCCATTTTCTTTGAAAAACGTATTCAAACATTGCCATTTCCGACTGTGTTACTATGTTACAGCAAGAAATGGATTTCTCTCTCCCTCCATCGACGCTTGTTTGATGATAAAGAAAAATCGATAAAAATTTCCGAGCGATATTCTTTGTCAACAGCTTGGGGGGACAGAAAACCACGCAGTTAATTGAATTAATCGAAGTCGCAACCAGAACTGCAAGCGGTTTTTATGATATGAAACCGATGAAGCGGGTGTGGAATAAATTACCAAGGAAAATCTGCTATGGAAGACATTTTAGTTTTCCCTTTCTGGTCCTGTGCATTTCCTTTTTCCGGAGAACTTAAATAACTTCACTTCTCAGAACAGCCTTTCGTCTTTCTTGTTAACTGTACTTCTCAGCCGACACTTTAAATTATGATGAAAAACGGTAATTAAATTAAAGAAGGAAATAAAGAAGACTTTTCCTTGTTCACTGACGAATTTCTAAAAAGAAACTAATGGAAACTCTGATCGCAAAGTGGAAAATTTTCGAAAATCTTGTCGGTGTTGGTTGCTGAGAGAGAAAGCAACCCTCGCGTGTTGTACGCACCCACCCCTTGCATTGTTTTTATGTTTTCATTGAGTGTGTTAGTGCAAATTGCAGTTGTGTTGATGCAAATGTTGGTTTAGTGCCAACTTTGTTTGTATTGGTTCAATTCATACACTTTAAGGACAATTCTTAGAACTCGGCATGGAATTCCCCGAAGAATCTGTGCTGTAAAGTGTACTAAACGTGACATCACATTCACTCGCCCTTCGTGTTCTAAAATCTCTCCGAATTTCTACAAACGCAGAAAAGTTTCATCAAGTCACTTTCGTCGATAACTTGCACTGAAAATACACTCGCAATGATTAAAATCGTCGCCCGGAACTGGTCGCTCATCTGTTTAGTCATCCTAGGAGGCTTTGTGCTGGCCAACAATGTCAACAGTCAGGAGATCAGCCCGAACGCAAAGTTCCAGGCAGCCTCGGCACCAACATTAACTTTTCTTTATTGGTAATTGAATTACGGCCGTCCGTCGTGTTTGATCAGTGATAAGCGAATTTCATAAATCATTGCAGCTACTCGTGTGGATACAAAAAGGCCTTTGAAGAGTACAGCAGCATCATACTAGAGAAGTATCCGGAAATCCAGATCCACGGGGGCAACTATGACCCGCCAGGTACGATATCGTCGACGTTCACATAAATTTACATTTTAATCAATTACAACTTTTAGGCTTCAACATGTACATCTCGAAAATCTTGGTGGTGGCGAAGTATCTCTTGATGGCGCTGATTGGCAGTTCCTTCGATCTGTTCGGCTTTTTAGGCATGGCCACTCCAATGTTCTGGACCTGGGCCACCGAGAACAAGCTTTTCGCTATCATGATGACCTTCTTCTTCACCAACATGCTCGAAGCGCAGCTGGTATCGTCTGGCGCCTTTGAAATCTCGCTCAACGACATTCCAATTTGGTCCAAGGTAGCAACAGGTCGAATCCCCGCACCGCAAGAACTGTTTCAAATCATCGAGAGTCATCTCCAGTTCACCGACAACCTGCTTGAAAAGAATCCCGACTTTGTTAAATAATGTTAATGAACGCAGATGGAAATTTTTGGTCTATTTTTGAGAGTTTTCAGAACCGTTTAATATTTTTTTCGTGAAATCAATCGTCAGTGTTTGTTTTTCAGTCACAACCGAACAAGACTTTTTTGAGTAAAGCATTGCAAATCAGAAGCTTTGGAGTGCGGCGTCTCACGTCAACTTTCAAGAATTTCTTTTCAATAACCAAATGAACTGAATGTTAACATAAATAAAATGTTTTAGTTATGCAAATAAAGATGTAAATTTTTGAAAATGGTGATTGGATGGATGAGATTACAGTTTTTTCAGGTGTTGATAGTTGTTAGGTATAGATAAGAGACATACCGATAGAACCGACGACCATTCATCGAGAGAGACACCTCGATGATTATTATACTTTACATACGACTAATAAAGTCCTCTCTGTGCTCAGCACTCAACTAGTCAAGACGTGTTTGTCTTGGGCCGGGCAGTAAAGGTTGGATCGGGATCCAGCCTCCTTTTGGGGTTTAACAATAGTCACAAAGGTAACGTGGACTAGCGTTGATAATGCAAAGTTTGGTGTTGATTGGAGATTTATTCAAATATGCCCAAATCAGTAGCATGACATCTTGAAAATGGTATCAACCAGTTGATTGCAGTGTATTTTGTGGAATTTCTAGGCAGAGTTATCAGATTCACTCACAAGTTGCTAAGCGAAGAACGACGAAGAAAATTCTGAAACTTTCAGAATGCAAACCTAACGTCAAAACACACTCCAAAACATTTTCTTTCCACATTAAATTTTATTTGAAGCTTAATTAGACAGCAATTATCGCAACATTTTGGCAGTTAAAATGGTTTCTTGCACAGAACTATTTTTAGTGTGATTTCCATCGTGACAAGCTATCACTCGCTGATAAGGCACGAAGTGTTGAATTTTAAATGCGTCATGATTGGATCGATCGACATTGTTAATCTTAAAAATTGTTAGAAGAAAGAATATTGAAAGTTCAATTATTTTATAAATTTTGTTAACTAGGAAAGAACACAAAACTGCTATGAATTTTATGAATTTCGTTTAGAAAACTATCAGCACATTATTGAGAAACATTGTTTCGGTTGTTCTGGCGATTGTTCTGACCGCTTCGAGTTCTTGAACTGTTTCTGGGGTTCGGTCGTCGCTTTCTAGGCGGTGGTGGAGATGCTTCTGCTGGTGGTGCTTGCACAAGTGGTACAAAGACTGGGACATCACCTCTTGCCTCGTATCGTCTCTGTGCGTTGACATCTTGTTCTCGTCTCTGTGCGTAGATGTCCTGCTCTCGTCTCGGTGTGTGATCCTCCTGTTCACGTGCTGAGAGTGCTGATGCGTTGGGCAACGGTGTCGACGGACGATTTCTGAAGCTTCGATCCATTTTACGGCATACTGAACATCTGCTGACCTTGCTGGTTTGATCGGCCTTGAGTGTTTGTTGGCGTGGTGTCTTGAATTGCTGGCTGTCTTCAATGACAGTCAACCAGAAAGATGTGATTCCGTCGAAAATGTTGCAAGTTCCACGTCCGTGGCATTCAATGACTGGCTGAGCTCTGAATTCTTCCAAGCAAGATCCCGGTGAGATGAGATTTTGGTGAGAGTTACCGTGGGCGTCAGATGTTTGCATATAGTAGCTGTAGCCGATCCATGCTTCTTCCCAGCCGCCTGGACAATCTGGGATTTCCATGCTTTGACTGTGTAGCGCAATCAATCTGGTGGTAGTTTCGCAAACAGCGCATCTTGAAATGTATTTTTCGAGTTCTCTCGATGGAATTGGAGTCATTGACATTGGCATTGGTTCGCCAGTTGTCAACCAGATACTGTCGTCGTTGTTCTCGGCATAGCTGCATACATTGTTCAGGTTGCAGAACATGAATGGCATAGTCGAGAAACGTCTCAGACAAGAACCAGATGTTCCCAAATCTTGCCCAACAGCGCGACCGCTTCCAATGGCCGACAAGAACGAGTAACCTTCCCACAAGAGGTTGGTGTTGGATGGGCATTTTGGAATCGAGATTGTCTGGGAGTGACGTGAGAAAACAAAGCCTCGGCTTCTTGGTGGTGGTCCAGGTGGAGCGTCTTCACCAGTCTCTCCGATTATACCTCTGAATCCATCTGTAAATGAGTTGATTATTAAATTTACGGTAGCATTTTGAATAACTAAGCAAACGAACCCAATCCAGTAATACCAGGAGCGCCGACAAATCCGCGTTCTCCCTTGAAACCTTGCTGTCCTTGAATACCAATGCTTCCCTCGAGTCCTTGATAACCTTTAAATTATTTTGAGGTTAGAGGTTGTATCAAACAAAGAAATTTGAACTTACCCTTAAGACCGCGGTAGCCAATCAAACCTGGTCGGCCTTCAATGCCCTTGTCTCCCTGCATGCCTCTTTCTCCGCGGGGTCCATCGTATCCACCATTTGGTCGTGTAATTGAGCTGGCTCTGTATGGAATACCCTTAACGCCCTTTGGTCCGACAGAGCCCTCCAGTCCGTCTCTTCCTTCAATTCCTTCGTCTCCAATAAGGCCACGTTCGCCCTTAGCTCCACGCAATCCCACAAAACCTAAATTTAAACGTGAGATGATGATCAATCACGTTAAGAAAAATTTAACATTACCAATTTCTCCAATGTCTCCACGTGGGCCGTCTAATCCGGGAATTCCATCGAAACCTGCATAGCCAACATCGCCTCGAAGACCCTTTGATCCGCTGTACGAAAATCCGATGTCACCGATTTCGCCCTGAAGGCCTTCTTCGCCCCGTTCACCTTCCAATCCAATGAGTCCGTCAAGACCTGGCAGTCCTGGTGCGCCTTGATAACCAGCGTCTCCGAAGTAGCCTTTGGGTCCGTCAATACTGATTCCAAGTTCTCCGGCAAGGCCTTGTAATCCATCATCACCGTAGTCACCGGGAGCTCCCTTTGAACCACGATTTCCAGTTCTTCCAGGGAATCCATCAGCACCGGCGTTTCCTTTTAGATTTTAAAATAAATTGAATTCCAAGAACAAGTGATGTTGTCGTAAAGTACCTTCTTCGCCTGGCTCAGCCCATTCAGCTGCAAAACCACGCTGTCCCTTGAAGCCTCTTGCTCCGATTTCTCCTTTAACTCCATATCGACCGTCAAGACCAAACTCTCCCCTAAAATATGGAAAATTGAAATAGTTTTCCTCTTTATGTAATGACTTTGCTGTCCTACATAGCACCAAGGTTGCCTCTTTCTCCTTTTCTTCCTGGATATCCACGAGCTCCCTTGTACCCAACAATACCGATGTTACCCTCACGACCTAAACATTTATTTTGTAAGATTATTCTAAGCTATGATTAAAACAAGAGAAAACCTACCGGTATAGCCACGATCTCCACGATCGCCCTTTGCCATCCATCTATAGTTGTGAAAATGTTACTCAAATCTTGGTCGGTGACTAGCTTTTCACACTTACCCTTGAGCCATCAAACCGGGTTGACCGGTGGATCCTTTTTCTCCTTCAAATCCTTTAATTCCATCCAAACCAGCTGCTCCAGGAACGCCACGATCGCCGATGATTCCCTTGAAGCCGTCAAAGCCTGGTTCTCCCTCATCACCGACCTGTCCTTCGAGTCCTGGTTCTCCGACTCTACCGGGCTGTCCAGGAACACCTCTTCGGGCATCTCTACCCTTGAATCCAGGGAAGCCGGAACGACCTTCGTCGCCCTGGATACCAATATCTCCTATTCTTCCAACATCACCTAATATTATGGAGTTTTGGTAAAAAAAATCTTTGTAGATAGTTGTACAAGCGAAGAAATTAGTAAAGAACTTACCTTGACCACCCTTGGTACCTCTGCGTCCGGGTCTTCCTGGCTTTCCGTTTCGGCCAATTTCACCCTTGATTCCGGTAGAACCATCATAGATCTAGACGATAGCTCTGCAGTTGAAAAATCATTTTTCTAATATTGTGCACTTACCTCTCCAGCGTCTCCCTCTTCTCCCTTAGCGCCTCTGCGTCCAGGAATGCCGTCTAATCCACGTAGTCCGTGCATGCCTTGAATACCGAGTTCTCCTTGCTGACCACTGAACGCGGGTTCTCCCTTTTGTCCGTCGTAACCAGCAAATCCAATGTCACCTCGCAAGCCCTTCAGTCCTTTGAGACCGTCACGACCTCTGTATCCTGTAATAAAAAAAAAGTTTTCCAAATGAAAGTTTTCAATCAATTTTGCAACTTACCAGGCAAGCCCTTGTCACCGTCATCTCCCTTGAATCCAAATGCACCCATGAGTCCACGACGGCCAGCAAAACCAGTCAAGCCGACATCGCCTGATTCGCCCTTGTCTCCAGAATATCCATCATCTCCGGGTGCTCCCATCAGACCAGGCACACCGGTATCACCGATCATTCCTGCTTCACCTTCGAGGCCCAGAAGACCGTCAACTCCAGTATCTCCTCGCAAGCCCTTGGATCCATAAGCGCCGACTTGACCTTCATCACCCTTCACGCCCTTAAGACCGAATAGTCCGTTTCTTCCATCTCGACCGCTCATTCCTTCTTCACCACGATCGCCCTGATATGAAGTGGTCAGAATCAATTGCCTAATTTTAATGAATTTTCCTTACATAAACAATATCTCCACGAGCTCCCTTATTTCCACGAATTCCGATCAGTCCGAGTGGGCCATAATCACCGAATTGACCCTTTCCACCTCTAATTCCAGGATTTCCTCTTAATCCAGGGGGTCCTGCATATCCATTGTCACCTTTTTCTCCGGAATATCCTTCATCACCGTCGAAGCCAAGTTCCCCGAACAAAATTGCCGATCCAGGGTCACCACGGTTTCCTTTCACGCCTCCCAAACCGGGCAAGCCGTCGATTCCGTCAATACCAGGGGCACCTTCTTGTCCTCTTGGTCCATAATTTCCAGGCAAACCTGGGTATCCTTTCACACCTTCAGGGCCCTGAAAGAAGTAATTTAAAATAAAGTGGTAAGATCCTTCACATGATGGTAAAATTTAAAAACGATGACTGCAGTCATCAAGTTGATTAAAAACTTTATTTTTGTAAATGTGACGCGAGTTTGATACATGATAGAAATAACTCACTTGAATAACATCTCCTGGAATACCATGAGCCCCAATTGGGCCTTCATAACCGGCTGGACCCAACTCTCCAGGTTCGCCTCTTTCTCCTTCGTATCCCATATCACCATCTGGTCCTTTTTCACCACGGTAGCCACGCTTTTCAAGTGCAAGTGGAGGTTCAACACCTCGTTCACCCTTCTGACCGCGATCACCTCGGTCTCCTTTCAAGCCTCTGCAAGAATAATGGTACTTTTTAGTTTCAAAAAGCAAATTCTGTGGAAAAATAGTATCTGATGTACCTATAAGCATTCAATCCTCTGTCTCCTTGGTATTGTCTCTTGGTATATTCATTCAAAAAGGCGTCTGGTCCGGGCAATCCGTCTAGACCTTCTCTGCCGTTTGAACCATTTTTGCCAGTTGGACCAGGCAAGCCCTCAAGGCCGGGATATCCAACTTCTCCCCTCTCACCCATGAAGCCTGCTTCTCCAGTTAGTCCTTGATCACCGTCCAATCCAATGTTTCCAGGGTAGCCGAGGTCACCTTCATCTCCAATTTGAGGGTTTGGTTTGTTTCCGATTTCAACGATGCTTCCCTTCATTCCCTTGGAACCTTGTTCACCAGGAGCTCCCGGTTGACCAGCAAGGCCTAGAATGCGGGTAAGTCAATGAGTGACCGAGTTTGTTGATTTTTTGCACAAATCTCACCAGGCATTCCAGAGTATCCGGGAAGGCCATCGAAGCCTCTAATACCCTTGTCCCCTCTCTCGCCGGGAAGGCCTCTGTTTCCTTGAAGACCTGGATATCCACGTCGGCCATTTTCACCGCTATCGCCTTTGAATCCGGGCAATCCATTTGGACAATAGCCACAGTCGTCACCTCTCAAACCTGGGTCTCCAAGTGGGCCTGATAAGCCATCGAATCCAGGATCTCCAGGCAAACCTTGTCTTCCAGGAAGTCCATCAGGTCTGTGATATTAATCGGTCAATAACAGAAAAGTTGTGCAATATTCTATGTGATTTACCCAGGAGGTCCAGTAATGTTGAATCCAATTCCAGGAAAACCTTTGTCACCAGGAAAGCCTGCGTCACCTCTCTCACCTGATAATTTAGATAAAATAATAAATCGGGGAAAATCATAGGTTGCTTTGGTTCTGACCTGAAAGACCATCTGGGAATCCATGACGGCCGGGTTCACCCTGTTCTCCTTTGAATCCAATCTAAAATAGATCAACGAAATAATATTATGAACTTTGACAGTTCACAAAAATTCTTACAGTATCTTGACCCCTGTAACCTTTCGGGCCAGTTTTTCCGGTCGGTCCTTGATAGCCAGTCGGGCCTAACGGGCCAATGGGTCCAGTTTCTCCGTCAGCACCAGATTGACCCTTCTCTGAAGTTCCAGCTTTTCCTCTCAACCCATCAAAGCCGGAGTCACCGGGCATTCCCTAAAAAAATTTTATTATTTTTATCAATAATAAAATTTCTAGAAGGTTTAACTTACTGGATCACCCTGAAGACCTCTTCGGCCAACCTCGCCGGGAATTCCAGGAACTCCAATTTCTCCCAAAGGCCCTATTTCGCCCTGCGGTCCAATTGGTCCAAGACTAATTTCATCCAAGTTGGGATCATATCGACCTGGCGCTCCAACTGAGCCCTGTCGTCCAGGCATTCCTTCGTAGCCATCTTCACCAGTTTCTCCCTTGATTCCGGAAAGTCCGTCTCTTCCAGCAAAGCCGGGAGCACCCTTACCGCCCTTTTCACCAGAAACGCCGAGTGGTCCAATCTTTCCGGGCTTGCCTCTGTCTCCAAGTTCACCTTCAGCGCCTTTGTATCCCTTGGGACCTCTGAATCCGTTTGGTCCGGGGTTACCACTTCTTCCAGGAAGGCCAAAATCACCAAGCACTCCAGTGTCACCTTTTGCGCCCTTATCTCCTTTGATAACTGTGGTGGCATTGGGTCTAGTTGCAAAACGAATGATTCCGGCTTCTCCCTTTTCACCCTTGCACCAAATGTTGTTGTCTGATGCGAAACCTTTAAGACCTTTCGATCCCTTTTCTCCGTCACGTCCATAAGTTCCATCCAACCCAGAGTAACCTATAAAAAATGTTTTAGTTAAACTTTAAATGGTTTAAACTTAGATTTTACCTTTTTCTCCAGAAAGACCGTCAAATCCAGGTGGGCCCTGCAATCCGTCTAATCCATTTATACCACGATCACCCTTAGTACCCTTCGAGTTAATTCCACCCTCGCCGGGATCACCTCTGCCTCCCTGTGGGCCGGGTTCTCCAGCTTGACCTCTGTAACCGTGTGCACCTAAGAAATGAGTTTAAGATTCAATAATTTTCCAAGAAAAAAACATTTATAAACTTTATTTACCTGGTGACCCGGGAATACCCTGTTGACCATCATTTCCGTCGCACCCATCAATTCCATCTGGGCCTCGCGCACCTTCTTCTCCATAAAGACCAGCAGTTCCAGCTCTTCCTTTTGAACCAGCATAACCAAGATCACCCTAATTGCACAAAATAATGTTTAAGCTAAGCATTTATTTCTCGTAAAACAAAAACGTACTCTGGATCCTTTGTCTCCGATTTCACCGTGTTCTCCAAGTTCTCCATCTTCCCCACGTCTTCCAGGAAAACCATCAGGTCCGATATCACCGGGCGGGCCTACATTGAATAAGCATTTAGGATCGTTCCATTAAAAACAAATCATCAAACGCACCTTCTTGGCCCGGGCCGCCTGGAGGTCCAACGCTTCCAGGTGCGCCCTTTAGACCATCGCAATCACAGGCTGTTGTGTTACATGTCTATAAATAAAAAATAAATATTTTGGCAACACAGCTTTCTCATGACAATCCAACATGTGGTTGTCTAGCAAATAAGGAATAAACACAAAAAACTTTTTTGATTTTATGAATGAAACGGGTCAACGACAACATGTCATCTATTTACTGATAAAAGTTGTTACACTTTCTGCTATTTGTATATAATTAACTTCCTCGCATGCACACACTTCTGTCAGGATTATTCTTGTTACTAGTGATTAATTGAGTTTTTTGCACACAAAATATGAAATTTGACGTTCGACATTGGCCTAGAATCGATGCGTGGTTGCAAGCGGTGATACAAGTGCATTGAAACCTCAAGGTCACGCAATGATCTGAGACTTTTTTTATCGAGAGTTTTAACAGGAAAACCAATTTATTGCAGATTCCATGTCGAAATGAATGATATGATATGATTAATGACGCGAAAAATTTCTGCAGCGACAATTGCTTCGAGTGTGTCGCTCGGTCACCAGTGGGTGAGTTTTTGTTATGAGAAAAAAGACGGTTAGAGTTGATATGACCAAAACGAGATGTCCCGAAAAAAGTTTTATACGATTTGAAACATCTCAAAAGATGCTTAAACTCTCGTTCTCATGGTTCGTTTCACTCTTCTATACTCGGAGAGCTATTTTGAGATTTCTAAGAGTTTCAATTTAAACAACATAATTTAAGTCGTGTTTGCATTATTTGGTTCTGACATCTGTGCATGGTAAAATGTACATATTTTAACTCAAGAGATTTTTGAGAAATTGAAATATATAAATTTTAGATTGTAATTTTTTTAATGAATTCATAGGAATTGTGTGAAACGCGGAAAGCGAAATTATGTGATTGGTAAAGGTTGTTGATTAGATGCTGCGACAAACGACAAAATTAAATTGAATTTCAAAAAACGAACAACAAGAAATGTAATGCACAAACCGAGAGAAATGTTGGAAAACTGTGTCACAAGTTTCCTATCAGAATACTTCCAACATAGCTAAACACAATTTAGATCAGCATTCACAGAACAGTCTGCTTTAAAACTGCACAACAAATGTCTCATTTCGCTAAATCAGAATCTTGACAGTAAAAACTTCTCCGGTTTTAATTTACTTAAACATGTGTTGGGTTTTATGTCTTGAACCATGTATTTTTAGATCATCGTGGATTTTTTGGTGTGAGAATGCATAAAACATAAACATTCTACATATGATCGCATCGCTTGCTTCTATGGAAGCAATTTTTTGTTTTCTTTTCTTCTCGTACAAAGCAAAGTGATTCTTCGAACTTTCATTCTTTCATGTTCAATTTGACACTTTTTGAAATAAGGAATTTTAAATTTTGTTCGACTTTTCTTGTTAAAGTGACAAATTCAAAATGTAAAGCACATTTTTGGCATTAACATCCCAATTATGTTTATGTTCTTGCCAAAGGAAAATCGTCTAAATATTTATGTACTGCGGCCACAAAAAATCTTCACATGTGTGGGGATGTGAAGAAACTTGCAGTTCTTCAAATGATTTTCTTCTTCTTGGCGATCGATGGAAATGCTTGAGCGGGAGACTAAGTTTCAAAGCAGTTTACAGCATTGAGTGCGATGTGATTGATCTTTGCGAAAACAATTTTGCGGAAATTTTCAGCGATTAGTAAATGAACTTGTTAAGACAATTTCGATGAAAATTTTCGTTGAAGTTTAAAATTTTACCACATTTTTGTGTAAATTGTGTAAAAAATATTGCAAATTAAGAAGCTAGAAAAATTTACAAAATTGTAATTACGTTAAATGAGATCATTTTAGAAAAAGCACAGAAAATTTTCTTATCAAAACTTCATAATAATAAAGCGAAGTAATGTGGCATCCGGGAATACTTTTTATACACACTATTATAGTAGCGATGAAAAGCGACATGTCAAAAATCGTTTTGAACAAGCTTAAGAAAACATTTTGGTGATGAAAAGTCAACAAGAAAATTTGTTATTTTTTCAGGGTTTTCGTGGAGAAAAAAAATCCCTAATTTTTTTCTTAAAAATTGATTTGTTGATCAAATTCAAGCGAAAAATTGCGTCTGTTAGTTGAATAAAATTACAAAACGCCTTTTCAACGTTTCCTTATGGCCACAAAATAATGTTCAGACATCACATCCCCGCAGCGTCTCAAATCACTTACAATTCAAATCTTATTTCGCTTATTATGTCACTTCCATTCATCAGTCTAATCGAAGCACACTTAAGAAAAAATGGCACAGAAAATCTCGTTTGTGCTGATAAGGCTAAAAACATTTAAAATCAACAAAGTTTTTTGGATCCCCTTGTTCTGTGTGTCGCTCGAGAAGCTCAAAGATGATGATAGTATTTAATCACACATCAAAAAGGTCAATGAAAAATTCTGTAACATTTATTTCGGCTTCAAACGTTCGTCGCGATAAGAGAGCGCAGAACGGCAAATTTCGTTCTATTCAACGACTTTGCTATTCATTTTCAGTTTCGGCTGAGACGAAACGCGGAATCAAATGACACACTGAAGTGCATGAACAGCGAAATAGTTCGCTTTGGTTCACAGTGCTTGTCGACAACTAAGTAAAGGACCATATAACGATGCACCAGAGTGTGTGCAGATGCGTTTTGAGAGATCTCAGACTTCCTTCCCCACGATCCCATTAAACATGCGAAAATTATTCGGAATTTCTCGACTGCATGTTTATGGCAATTTAGTCTCTCTCATGATGCGATCATTAAATACATTCTTTTATCTCATTCATTTGGAGCAGTTTTTATGATGAATGTGAACACAAAGCGTTTAAACTGAAACAAGTGCAGCATGGAGAATAATTGTGCTTCCTTCTGATGTGTTTCATTCAGATTTCATTGGAGTGTAACGTGGGTGGCCGATTAAAGGCTTGAAAATGTGTCAAAAATAAGGAAATATCGTCGTTTTTCTTCAGATTTCTTGTTTCGCAACAAATTTTATCAGTAAAATATGATGAAAAATTTGTTAAAGTCGAAGGAAAGACGAAAACTCGATCCACTTCCGGTCTAAAAAATAAATCTCCACGTTACTTACTGCTGACGATGCTGAATTTACAAGTAATCCTAGCGTAAATGTAATCCCAAGAGTGATGCCCAGGCTTCTTAAGCCTCGGGGCGACGACATTTTTATGACAAAACTATCAGACACTGCACTTGCACCGAAATTATTGCATTCGACAGAATTTGGATTCAAATTTTTTCCGTTTTCCACGAAAAACCTTCTTCTCAGATCTTCTCACAGCGATTTCTTCACTGTTCACTGAAATTTCCACACAAATTCAAACGTTTTTCTCGTTTTTTCTATTTTTTGATCCGATCCATTCACTGTTCAACGCGCGACTGAAGCCTGTAGTCTAATTATTTATTTCAAAATTATCACTATCATGACATTTTTTATATAAAAAGTGCTGATAATGATAACTTAGAAAACTCACGCACGGATTCTTTCCAGTTAATTTTTCCCAGCTGCTCCAGTTGACGTCCACCGCGATACTGAATCGCCTGTGAACAAATAAACCAATCTCAAGCCGTTTCGACGATTCTTTTCCGGCAATCTCTTTGCGTTTCTCTTTCTGGCGGTGACTCTCAGAGAACTTGTGCAACTGCAGTTGAAAAAGAAAATCAGCAAAAGCTCGGAAGGAATCAAGAGAAAAGCAATCAAAATTGAAAAAAGTTTTTATTACAACAAGTTTGGTAAATAACAGTCCACAGATACATCGTTTGTTAACAAAAATACGTCGTGTATCAATTATTATACTTCGTTGGGGCTTATTTTTATATGACGTCACAGACACGTAGGTTTTTTCAAAAATATTCTGCGTTTTGCAAACTTAAAAAATAGAATTTTCTGCGGAATAATTTAACAGTGACGTGAGTAATATGCAAATTGTTCCTCAAATTTCCATAAACGTTATTCATCGGTTCATTCCACCCAACACTTGCAAGTCCCCGCCAAACATCTCGAGACATTCTGATTACAGGGTTTCGTTAGCATTATCACATTGAAATTAGTTTTGTAACTATTGTGTGATGGTTTTCGGTGGTGGATCCATTAATTAAGCAAGTTTTATCATAAAATTTGTTAAGGATAATTCCTAAGAGACACAATTTTGTTTTCAAAATACATAGACTGGATTTAAACACTTCATCAGTCAAATTATCTTAATTATCATTTACAACACTGACTTTACTTCTTTAGCTTCCAAATCATGACGTTTTAAGTTAACTTTCGTTGTTTCAAGAAAAAGTTAACTGTCTCTTGCGAATTTATGATAGAATTCACGACTCTACAGTAATCTATCGACAGTGAACAGGCAAGGCTACCTTCAAACATTACCAAATGCTGTCAAATGACAGCTCAAGCACGATATGTTCACATCTCTTCACAATCTTATCGAAATCATTTCGATACAAAACTTTACTGCAATATCAAAACACAACTTGAAGGAAAACTTGAAAGTTTATGGAAAATAATACAATCTTTGGCGTCTGACCCTTCACGTCGTCTAGACGTTCAAGAATTCGATGTTTTGTTGATTTTTATTCATTTTTACCACTGGTAACGACAGCAATAAGTCGATTCACCTAATAATTGCAAAAGTTTATTTTTACAGCGTCGTGTGGAAGTCGAATTTTGCGAAGTCACGCGGGAAATCAGTTTACTAAAGATTTAAAAGCTTTTCCATGCCCACGCTCGAATTGCGATGAGCGATCGCTTGGTGTTTGATGGAGTCGCAGTGTTTTTGCGATTTCTGACAAACATGTTGCGATTCAATTTTAATGAAAAATAACGTAAGGGAAAAA
>JPYR01000131.1:110846-125096 GCA_000775305.1 Belgica antarctica | reverse complement strand
CTTAATTGATCCCAATTCTTTAATTCAATTAGATTTAAAATTTTCCAATTTCTGGTTCACTTCATTTTAACTTTTTAATGGCACTTCAAAGTAATTATTCCAGGATTTGCTTATCAAAAGTCCTTTTACAGTTCCTTTTTATCTAAATTTCCAATCAGACACAGTCAGTGTTGTAATTAAATTAATCCTTGGGGAGTTTGCCTGCACTTTAATAACCCACTGTGACTGCGACGCTTTGTTTTCCAATCTTCACTCTCTCGCGACTTGAAACATAGTGAAGAAGTAAAACTGAATTGTGTTCCTTTTTGAATTTTTCTGAGTCGCGCTGTATGAGCTAATTTAATTAAGCTTTTCTATGTTACTTGTGTTCTGCTGCGGCTAAGACGTTTCGTATCGCGACGTAATTCCCAAAGCAACTCCATGTGATAGCAAAAGGGCATTGAATGTAAATTAATTAAGAATCACGTGCAATTATTGCCGCCATTAAGCCGGATAACAATTGTTTCCAGCTGCAGCCACGATTAACTAAGTAATTGGCTGGTTACTTTTGACCGAAATTTCCCGTGCTGACCCATTTCACTGACGAGTCAAGCTGTCAAGCGTTTCTGGGCTGCAATCTAATTAATTAATTGAAATAAAACGTGTTAATTGAGTGGATTGCGTGCGAACGATGAAGTGACACGGAAGATTAGTTCGACTTTCTATCAGACACCGTTGTACCCTTGAATAAACGTTGAAACTTCACCCCGTCCAACCTCATAAACCCCGACAACTGCCAAAAACCACCGATGCGTGGCCTTGTCGACATGTTTTCTGTTGTGTCCGTCTTCCGTGGCTGCTTCGCAATTTTCAGCCACTTTAAGGCTTCGATATCCTGTCGCGTAAATGGATTTGCTTGTTCCATTACTTCTTCGCCTTCAAACCAGGTTTCAGAAAAGTTTTTAGCGCTGGAAATCAATAAAGTTAGCGACCTGTAAAGCACGTGAAGTCTAGCAACGTCTGTTTGGCTTAAGAATATATGCAGAAAATGCTGTTTAATGCAGTAGAAAATGGAAAACTTAAAATAACATCAACGCTAAATTAGAACTTGCTTGCGATGGTTGTGTAACCGATGAAGTGGAATGAGTTGCCAGACTTTTCTTCGATGAATTCGTTTTCCTTTTCCTTCTGCACCAGCATTGGAACGATTTGTTCGATGTTGAAGTAGAAAACGCTCTCGACGCTCTTCATGTTGTTCTTGGACTGCAAAACGATCTTTTGTGAGTTTGGCACCAGCTTATCGACGAGGTGAATGACTTTCTTGTCATTGATTGCGATTTCGAATTTGTCGTACTTTTGACATTGCAAATCTTCGAATGGAATCAGCGGTTTCATGAACAGGCTTTTGGTAATCGATGCGTAGTCGTTGTCCATCGTGAGATTGTTCTGGATCAGCAGAAGGTGTTCGACGACCAAATGCAGTTGTGCAAGCTTTGAGATGTTCGATTCAACTTCGCGTTCAACGAAACGGCTGTTGCGAACTCCGAGTTCGTCTTCGTCGTTGCTGTCGTAGCTGGTGCCCTTAAGGAACGTCTTTCGAGATGAACAGTTCAAGTCCACGGCAGCAGCGGCTGCGAGTGATTTACGAACACTCAAACGACTGTCGGTTTTGCTCTGCGCTTCTCTAGCACCGAACTTCACGTCTTTGAGCTTGCAGATGCGACTTTCGTTCAAGATGTACTCGTAATCCTTCATGAGCTTCTCGATTCCAATCTCCAGCAAGAGTTCGAGCGGCTCAGTACCAACGAGATGCGGGATGGCCAATCGTTGCTGGCTCAACTCGCGGATCAATTCGCTCATTCGGTTGCTGTTCGTTGGAACGTTGACGATGTTCTGGCGCATCGAAGATTGGAAAATGAACGTGATGATCTTTTTGAGGTCGCCGTACGAATTTGTGAACTTGAGCAAGTCCCATAACTGATCAGTGAATTCCGGCAACGAACGGAAGCGAGCTCGTCTGATGACAGCTTCCAAACCGCTGTCAATATCTCCGTCACTTTCTTCTCCAATTGTGTTAATTTCCGACAAGATGCGGTTGACTTTCTCCTGAAGGTTCTCGAATGTCATGTCATTGGATCCGTAGTTGTAGTTCGGCTCGTTCAGATTTCCGTCGATTGAGCTGTTGCGGAAACCGACGATGTCGTTCTTGATCATGTTCAGAAGCTGAATTTGGCTCCAGAAGTCTTCGCAGAGGATGTGACTGTTTCCGATTTTGATACGTTGCTTCAACACGACATCGGAGGACTCATCAATGTGGTTGAATGATGGAAAGACAGATTCATGCGAGTTGACGAACTTCAGGCTCATGTCCGGTGTGAGCGCAAAAACCGACTCCAGTATCGAGTTGAGCTTGGAGCTTCGTGTAATGAATGAGAAGTGACGGTTGATGAGATTCTTAATCGATTTCGCCTCGTTCTTGACAACTCCATGGTAACTTCCGATGCCACGAACATTCCGATTAGACTCAACTCGTGTGGAGAGCAAGAAAGTTGAGCTTTTGCAGGTGCCATTGAAGTGATCAATGCACAAGAGGAAAACCCAGCCGCGCGTTCCGCTTGGGAATGTTTGGCTGTTGAGATTGTTGATGATATCACGGGCAAGACTTATGTCAATCGGCGTGTACATCTCTTCGTCTTCCTTCCACGGAGTGAACGAGTACACTTTCGAAGCGATCGAATGGTTGATCAAGTCGTCAATGTCACTGTCGTCTTTCAAAGGACTTCCAGTGAGATTCAACCCAGCGACTCGATCACTGTTTGCGTCGGACATGTCGTGGTAAGACGTGGGACTTTTGATTTTTGTGCGGTCCTGAAGGATTCGGTTTTGATTCAAAATTCTCGAGAAAATCAACAAAACTCACCTCTTTGAAAACGAAAACGACTTTATCGGCGTCCGTGAGCGTTTTGACGTACGACACCGGCTTGGCGAACAGCATGTCGACATCCATAAAGGTCTTGCGCAAGTGCGCGTACACATTGGTGAGATTTGTGAACATGTCAGGTTTTAAAATTGAGTAAAACTCGGAGACGAAATCGATGGCCGTTAGAATTTGCGTTGAAAAGTGACGCGAAACGTTCGAACTCAGCTTCGAGACGCAAAAACATTTCTCGCCCTTTTCAATCGGATTTCTATTCGTCTACACGTTTTGTAAGTTAGCTGCAGTTTTTAATTGTTTTTGAAGCCTTTCTCGAGTGAAATTTGAGGCGAATCGGCACTGCCCGCACGGACAACTATTGCATGTGCCCGTAAACGCCCAGATCCACTGGGTTTCACCTCAAAATTGACGACAATTGCGCAAAGAAGGCTTCAAAAAAATTTGTTTTCGATTATTGAAAAATATTCACTAACATCCTTCTGTCGTTTTAGGAAACTCCTTAAACAAGATGAAACTTAACAGAAATGTCTCATCGTCGCGCCGTAAGAATCGTGCCCGTCACTTCTCGGCACCTTCCCACATTCGCCGCAAGTTGATGTCATCTCCTTTGAGCAAAGAACTGCGCCAGAAATACAACGTCCGTTCCATGCCAATCCGCAAAGACGACGAGGTTCAAGTAAGTTACGCAAGATTCAACGCACTCCTTGTGATGCTTTTGTCGTTCAATTGACACCTTGGATTTTGTTTTGGAAAATCAGTGTTTTGAGGTTATTCAATGTTAACATAAACTTTTATGCTTTTAGGTCGTCCGCGGTCACTACAAAGGCAACCAGGTCGGCAAAGTTGTCCAGGTGTACAGAAAGAAGTTCGTTGTCTACATTGAGAGAATACAGCGAGAGAAGGCCAACGGAACCAACGTCTACGTCGGCATTCACCCCTCAAAGCTCTTGATCGTCAAGCTCAAGATGGACAAGGACCGCAAGAGAATCTTGGACCGTCGTGCCAAGGGACGTTTGGCCGCCCTCGGAAAGGACAAGGGCAAGTACACCGAAGAGACCGCAGCTGCTCCAATGGAAACTACGTCGTAATTTCTCAGATCGGTCTTTTTGTTAAGAACACATGAAATCCATCAGAATAGAGATTCTGACCAATAAAATCTTGGAAATCGAACATTTTTGTATCATAACATCTTTTATTAAGCTTCCTTCCCGGCAAACATGTTTCTTATACAATCATTACAGCCTTCTCGGTTGCGCGCGATCTCGATCGCCAGGAACTGCACACGGACCACGAAGATTGAGTTGTCTGGTGAGAATTCTTTTGATGAATCAGCCCGGATCAGTGTTCCAAAGGCGAAATCGTCGAGTTTGTTGAATTTTTCGATGAAGCTCCTCCATTTCACCTTCGATGCACTGCTTTTCAGCTCCCCCTCGTCCAACAAGTCAATTTTCAGGTCTGGGAACTCTTCGCGGAAGGCTTTGTAGATCGAGTCATCGTAAGGTGAAAGTTTCAGGTCTCTAGTATCAACAGAACACAGCAAATTAAAGTGCAGCTCGGCATGTTCGAAGGCTCGCTTCGCCCACAGCTCTTCCAGCATTTCATCGTTGCCAAACTCGTCAGCGGGTTTTGTGAGAACATCCTAAAGAGAAATGCAGACTGTTTACTTGCTCCAAACCGCTTTTATTTAATTTATATCTTACCATGTTGATTACAAGTGATTTCCAGTCGTAGTTTGTGTCGGAACTAATCCGACCAGTCGAAGCTCAATTCGCCAGTCGAAGTTCGTCAGTCCTAAAGTGAACTCATTACTAACAAAATTTTAGACACAAATCGCCACAATGGTTGATAAACTAGGTAAAGTTGCGTTCCAAAGTGAAGTGCAAGTGCTCGTGCATCGCGTGAATATCGAGAATCGTCGGCAGATCCATTCGAATCGGCGTAAATTAGCCTCCTCAAAAGTGAAATTCTTTTACTGTCAAAATTCCGTCATTAACTCCGTCAGGCAGCTCGGGTTTCGAAAAGTTTACATGAACGTGAAGATATTAATCTGCTGCATGTGACTGTCGGTGTTGTGCAATCACGGCGAGAACGTTCATCGCGATAACGGAGAAAAAGTTGGAAATTGCAGATTGATGGGCGATTGTTTTGATTCAGGTCCGATCGAATGGGTCGAGTGCGGGCTCGTGGATTAAAAATCACCTGTTCAATTTTTTACGACCCAGCATCATTCTCTAGTGAGTCATAAGACCGCGAGCAGACATAAGAGTCGACAAATGAGTCACTGGCTTCCGTGAACTTTCGCAATTTTCTTATCAGAGTCATTCAATTGATTATTCAATTGTTGTTATCGTTGCCTAATGATTCTTTCATTTGCTCCCTGACGAGATTTGTGGAATCTGTGTGCTTCGAGATTGCATTTCCAAAGAAAACCGAAAGTCGCATTCGATGAGTCATCGCCCTTGACGCATTTTCGGGCAAGAAGGCAATAAACGGCAACCTCTCTGGTTCTAAGCGGGTGCTAATTAACGAGCAGTTCAGTAGGAAATCGCGCTTGAGGATTAAAATCATGTGAACCATCCGATTTGTCTTCTCTTCTCTGTTGCTTTTGTTGTTAGGCTGTCTTCTTCACACTCAATTCATGATTGTGTCGCATGTTAAATCGCCTTTCTTCTTTGTTTACGTTTTATTCACTCGACCATCACCAATATTCGGGCCCTCTGCGCATTTACCAACCGAGTGAGAATGGTAAAGAGAGCGAGAAAGCCAACATGTTGCATGACCCATTTGACGGTGTTGAATCACTACACTTGCTTGTGCATTCAATAAATTATCAAAACAATGTCTGAAGTTTCCGAGCTGAGGCCGCAATTTCCGGTTTTTGGCTGTTGCTGCTTCCACAAATATCCTCGCAATTGTGTTATCGAGCCTAGCAACCTCTTCCGCAACCTTTTTTTAACGATCACCTGAGCGAACGTTGATCGTCAGTGTTATTTCTTAATTTACATAAATTAAGCAAGTTTTTTCAAAAAGTAGAAAGCAATTTTCTGGTTTGATTGGATCCGACGAAGCGATTTGATGATGAGCGCGCGAGTGTTGTTGACAAAAAGTGTTCATCTGTCTCACGTAACATTTGAATTTTGCAGTAAATAGCGAAGCAAATGCGCGGCGAATACAAATGGTCGAGAGCTGCTTTGGCAGCTCCGGCGAGTCGCTACTTATCCCAGGCCGCGTACTCGTCGGTGAGGGCGTGCTCACAAAAATGTGCCGTAAGAGACCGAAACCCCGACAGTTCTTCCTGTTCAACGACATCCTCGTGTACGGAAATATCATCATTGGCAAAAAAAAATACAACAAACAGCACATCATACCCCTGGAAGAGGTGAACCTGCAAGGTCTCGATGATACGCCACGTGAGTACATCAAACGTCAGTCAAGAAAGTCGATTTTCAATTTTCATAATCGAGATCAGACACACGCAACGGTTGGTTGATACGAACAACGGCAAAATCATTTGCGGTTTATGCTGCGACGAGTACCGAGAAGCAAGAATGGATGGCGCATATCAACAAGTGCATAGAAGATTTGTTAAGAAAAAGTGAGTTCAACGAACGTTAACAAAGCTAGGCCGACTCATGACTTCTGTCAATTACAGGCGGAAAGAAACGTTCGGATCAGCATGCCGCAGTTTGGGTTCCCGACAACGAAGCGAGCGTCTGCATGTGCTGTAAAAAGACGCAATTCACGATGCTCATCCGCCGACATCACTGCAGGAACTGCGGGGCCGTGGTGTGCAACCCTTGTTCACCGAAAAAGTTCTTATTACCGTCCGGCTCAAAGCCACAGCGAGTTTGTTTGGACTGCTACGACCTTCTCAGTTCGATGAATAATGAACAAGTGAGTGTCCAGATGACGGAAGCAGCGTCTACGGGTTGATTTATTTAAATTCTCGTTGTAGAACAAGGCAAATGCAAACACTTCTCAGTCGAAAGCCACAAATTCAGCCGGAAGTGAGTCATCAGATGAGGATGACGGCCAAGATCCTAACAAAACGCATGAAGAGGTGAGTGGGCGCCGAAAGTGCCGCTTTTTCTTTTGCTTTACGCGACCCGCTTCCAAGATAGGATGATGCTTCGTTCGTGATACAATGCACGAACCGAATCAAAACCATTCTGGTTATTCTCTTTCAACGTGTGTTCCTAACAAGCCGAAGCGAGCAAAAAACTTTTCTTTTCATTTCTGTGTAACAAATTGTTTCGATTGGTGACAACAACAAAATATACAAAAACTTGTTTTCTTATCTTACTTCTTCTCTTTCTCCACTCACGCATCACTCTTCCTCGAATCACCTTCTCCAGGGCTTTCGAAATCATTGTAATCAGACTGTGTGTGTATGATAAAAGTGATCGATTGAGGTGATACCTTGTTGAGGATGCTTAGCTTGTAAGTTCTCGTTAAACGCTTCTTTGGTTTTCGAGTCGAAATTTCTGTTACGTCTTATTGCAAGTTTTGTATTCCATGATTTTACTTCCTGCTTGTGATTATGATCCAATTTCAATGCTTTCAGCGCTTTCACGATCATGATTCACTCCATTTACTTGTTGCAGTAATCGTTAAATGTTGCAATGGGGTTTGTTCATGGGTCTTGTCAGTTTTTGCTGGTTCAGACATGCTTGATTTCTGTCTTCGAAAGTGTTAGATTTTGTGTGGTAACTGTTCACCATTCGCTTGCTTTTGATGGTTGATAACTTGTGAACGAACCTCAGTGGAACAGTTTGTCTTATCATAATGCATGCCATGTCTTCCGATCACTGGCAATCTGTCAGCACTTTTTCGAGTGCACAAAGCTCAGGTTTCAATCATGAATTCGTTCAATCAGGTCAACGTCGAACTGTTGTAAAATTTTTTAATGCCAGTAGTTCTCCATTCGCTATTTTATTTTTGAGTGAACCTTTTTGTCCGCTTCACATTGATTACATTTGACAGTAATTTGACCGGCTTCAAGTCACAAAGTTGGCAATTTTTCCAACGTGATTAAGTCTTCTTGTTTTGATTTTGTGTTCATTCCCCATCGAAGCTTCACTTCTACCTGAAAACGTGCTTTGTTTGTAAAAGCAAACCTGAGCTTAGCAAGTTTCCATCGAAAAACGTGATGTGCTGATCATCGATCCTATACTCGCATGTTCCCTATTGACTCATTACAAAGTTTTTTTTACCCGTTCATGGCATGTGATGGGGAAAGAAAAAGTTTGTTTGACTAAATGACTAATCGATTGTTAATCCAAACACAATTTCAGCCGAAGTTCTATGCCGACACCGCAGAAAAAACTCCAGAAGAGAAATAGAGACGAGACCAATTCATTCGCATACCCCTTCACACAACAATCTCTAGATTTCTCGGTGGGTTTTCTTTTATCCGTTTTTGATAAAACGAGGGAAACGCAAAAGTTCGCAAATTTATTTAAAAAGGTTTTTTTTATTACTTTCTTAATAATTAAGTTTAATCGATATTTTTTACTCTTTTAACTTGAAATTTGTCATGGATCATAGCGACGAAACTTTATATTTACAGTAAACAGAAAGATTTTCTTAAGATTTCACCCGAATCACACTCACGCATTAATGCACTCAAGCTCTTTGCACACGAATCCGTTAAAAAGTTTCCTTCTCCCTCGAAAATGAAATCAACAACAACATTTTAACGATAAGTGAACTTTCATACAAAAGAAAAGTGAGAGAAATTTATTAATTATTAAAAAGTTCAGAAAATATAAATAAATGTAACGGAAAGTTAAGAAGTTTGTTTTATTGCATATTAGTTAAACTTTCAGGTTGTCTGTGAAGCCTACAAACTTGCACTTTAACCGACTGCGATGCAACAAGGCTGAGGATCTTCAAGTTTATTGAATAACATCAAAATCAACAACTTCAGGCGCTTGAACCAGTTTCAAACTGCACTTGAACACTGCACCTTGTAACGACGAACGAACGACAATCTTCGAAGATGATCTCGACTTTTTGTTGACAGTAAACTTGCGAACTGAAGCGGCAATAAAGTTTCGAAAGCTGAGACTCGACTTTTATTACTTACGATTACCGGGTGTGAGAAAAGCGGAGGCTGACAAATGAGCGGCTTAATTATCAAGACACTTTTAGTGCTCTCAATTTGAGATTAAAAAGTCGGATTAAAACGGAATGCGCTTTGAAATTCCACGCGACTTTTTATCACTCGGTAGCGCAGATCAATTATTGTCTTTAAATCTCGGCTTTCCTTGCAAATCCCACTTGATTTTCCCCTTCGATAAAACAAAATTAATCCGTTGGTGTCGAACTTGTCGACATATCAAACTTTTTTATCACGTCTGCAAGCAATCTCACACGGTCTGGCTCAATACAAAGAACACACTGAGTGATAATCTCGTTAATTGATTTCAGAGCGAGAGAAAAACTCGGCAAATCGACGAGGACACGAGACACAAACAAACAGAAACATGTGCAATCGACACTTTTTTGTGATATTTTAATTTTAAATCATTCGCTTTATTAAGAATGCTTGTTTCTCCTTCTTTCAGCGACTTGAGAGCGATTTTTAGGAATGTGTGCTTAGAATTTGAAGATGGGTGGGTAGATGCGTGTTAAAACATTCAGTTTTGGGAGCTTTCGTCGATATAGTCGCAATTTTAGTGACGACTTAGTTCGCTTTCAACGTGAGCACTACGTCACATTACTTACGCACCCACCCCAAGCTAGCACAGACATCAATGTAGCGATTGATTTGAATAACGTTTCGATTTGAAGAATGATTTGATCTTAGTTTCCGTTGAGAGCTTGTCGCGATCAGTTGCTAGAAAGTCGCGGGTGTGCTGGTTTGGAAAATTAATTCAATCATCGACAATTTTCTTCCCTTGCAATTGCGATTGTCAAGCTGCCAGAAAAACATCTCTTGAGACTTCAATGTTGGATGAAAGTGAATGCAAATTGTGTTCAGAAACGCCTTCAAAACTTTTTTTTATCGCGAAACTATTTTCAAGTGTCAATGTGCGAAATGTTTGTTTAGCGTCCACCCACAACGTCGTGGCTACAGAAAAACAAGAAGTGCAAAAACTGCAATCGGGTATTAAAAATAACTTAATTTGAGCGCTTAGCGCTAATTAAATTATCATTCCGCTGATTTAGTTATACAGACAGCGCTTACAGAATCGCTTTAACAAATCAATTGGGTTTGGAGCGTTTTAATCACAGCAAATTGAGGGAAGAGATATCAAATTACAGTGAGCGAAGATTTTTATTGAAGCTTTATTGACTGAGCGCCGTCGTCTCTCCTAAATGAAAATCGATTTTGCTGTCGATTAACAAATAACCCAAAAGGCCAGGAACAACACAAAAACTATTTCAATAAAAAAGCCAATTCATCGACAGCACCGAATTTCGTAAACCGTAGTTGTGGGAAGATGTGAGATCAGTTTAGTCGTATTGATCAGTCGGTGCAGCGCAAAATCTCAAGAATGTTAATCGATCCACTTGCTGGACTCGTAAATGACCAATAAAAGATCGCGGAAAATATTTTAAGTGGACGCGATTTTCTTTTGATGGAAATCTCGACGTCGGTTGTGAAATTTGTTTTACTGTGTCGCATCGGCCATCGATTTGCAGAAGAAAATTATGAGTCGGAAAATTTCAAGTGCCAAGCTTATGCTATACATACTTTCGCGAGCCATTAATGATATGCAAAAGTTATAGAACTTTCATAATAACAAAAATATTGCACACATGATAACTTGGGGTTGAAAGAAAATCGTAAATTTGAGATTTTTAACAAGGTGCATGTTGGTGCACTCTGTATTGAACCTTGGGAAAAGCTTTTGGCGTTAACGATGACAAGGTTTTAATGTTTTTCACGACCATTTAGATCAAATTTGCGGTTTTAACTTGCGTGAGATTGTCTAAAGCTACTCCAACCTTAGGTGCAAGGTTCATTAGGATAAATTATAAAGTCAACACATTTAAACCCGAATATTTTCCAAGCGCAAGGACGAAACAATTTTTCCCGAAGGTCATCACTTTCCAATCAAGAAAACTCGTGGAAAATCGAAAGTTTTTCTTTCGTCAATTTTTCTTCTCTTCTTCATTATCGAGTAAACCGTGAACAGGAAGAGATCGAACGTCAAAAGAAATGTTTTTCTTGAATCACTCGACGATCGCGAGGGAAGAAAAATTATTTCACGATAAAAATGTGAACGTTGAAAACTAATGTTTGTGGACAGTTATTCTAGGAATTTGTTCGTCTGAATCAGTGAACACGTCATGAATTAGTCGAAGACTCAAAAAAACTGAAACGTGAACTAAGTAAGCTTCGTGGAAATTCGATACAGCAATTGCTGAGAAAATTAAAAATAAAAGATTTTGTAGTCAATTGATTGCCAGACACATCGAGCAAACATGGTGCGGCCCGCGTTGATATTATTATTCTGGATCGGTGAGTATTAAACAATGTGTACGGCGAAAATGTCGTTCTATTATGTTCACTGCCAGCGATCGTCAAATTTTTATTGTTAATTTCAAAGTTGAAAAAACTCGATCGAATTCTGGCAAGCATAACTGATCGTAAAAATTCAATTAGCAATAGACTTTGAAGTCAACGTGGCGATGAGTCTGTGTTGTCTTAATTGCGAGCGATCGCATTCTTACCAGGCACTCCACAGCCGATCTGTCGATTTTGACGTCACGATTAGTGAAAATCGATCGGCCGAGATTTATTTAAGTTTCATTAATCGCCGCATGAAGTTTATTTACGCGATCGACTTGATCGTCCATGGAACGATCATCATCTATTTTGATGGATGCTGTAAACACCATTAATGTATGTTTTGATAACTGCAGGGTTGATCTTGAAACAGACTCGAGTTCAAACTCGTGGTTTATTGATGAATCAATCGACGGGTTTTTGCGATCATCAAGTTCGCAGTTTATTTTTTTAAGTGGTGTTTCGCCTTTGTGTTCGTAAGGATTGCGCGGAACATATTGCTTATAAATTCCATTGACGTGGATGATGACAATGCTTGCATCTCAGTAGCGCAGTTGTTCATGTTAATTAGTATTCTTGATAATCTCTTCATAATTATTTACGCAAATCAATCTGAGAGGCTATTTAACGATCAAGTGCGAATGCTTTCAACTGATTTATTCTCACTTTTGATGTTTTCAATCGTTTCAGAGACGACGTTTACATGGAACTTGAATTTAAATAACCACAGGTGAGTTTATTGAAGTATTTACATCAGCGAGATGCTACTGCTAACAAAATGCCAGGCACGACTATGTGCAGGCAGTTAAGTTTTAACTTGTTCGATGCTAATTTAAATGGATGCTCGATAGCCTATTTGATGGAATATTTTACTTAACTACTGGTCGAATCGAGTTACACGAGATTAATTTGCGAATTTTGAGTTTCAAATCGATCTTTATCAACTGGTTTCCCTCCTTAAACGCTTCTCAAGTCAAGACTTTTAGATTGTGATCTCCTGACTTCAATTGCCGCCCAGTTTATCCTCTCAAAGTCGTCAGAGATTGACTACAAATCCTGATTTTTCACAACAACGAATCGTAATCGGCTGGAATTGCTAAAGATCGTTGCACACATTTTGCATAAATGGGTGTAAACTAAGAATAGTTGATATCATTAACTCGCTAATTTGTCATGATTGTCAATCATTGTTGACTAATTACAACGTTTTTCAATCAAAATATTTTCATAAAATTATGGAAAGCTAATTTGATAATTCCTTCGATCTTGATCTCGAATTTTGCATCCTAAACGCAAAACTTTCAACACGTGTTGCGTGTCTTGAAGCAATAAAATTGCACTTGAATATTTACAGATCAGCTTAGACGCCAGTTAACAATGAACTGAGCAGAGACAATAAAATCTCAAATTATTTTTTTTACAAAATTGCATAAATTTACGAACTGTTACGATCAATTAAGGCACTTCAGATCAATAAAATCTGGTGTATTTCGAAGTGTCGAGTAGTCCACTTAAGACTTGGAGGGCAGTTTTATTTAAATTGCAATTTAATGGAGCTATGTCTATGAGAATTTCAGTGAATGGAAATTCGTGAATAATGTTCGTGAATGAAATGTTTTTGCAATCAACAAGTTAGTTTTAATGTTCACGAATTCGTGAAATTTTTTCGCCGTTTAACGATCATCCGCGAGATATTTAACCTTTGCAACCACTGTCGGCTTTGCGTATTCATAAAAAAATAGTTCATAAATCATTCAAATTTATTGTTAACCGCAGAGATACTGGCGCTGAAGATGCCTACAAGAACTTGAACCGCAAAAGTTACGTTGCATCTGACGAGAGCGATAATTACAATGTACAAAACGATTTTCAATATTCCAGGTGAGTGTATCAACAGCAAAACCAAGTGCTTTTGTGTTGTATTTTGCTTTGAAGTTTGAATTGACACCGCAAATGTTTGATTTTGTTTATGCACTTAGACGTCCGAATGAAGTTGCCCCACTAACAAAAACGCAGTACTTTTACAAAACACATCAAAGTGCAACTGTTTCTCTTCCAAATCAACATCATCATCGCCATCGTAGTCAAATTAACGTTGGGCCAGATGAAAACAAGACGGAATCGTTCATCAGCAAAGTCGACACGACAAACTTGGGTCCAAGAAAGCATCACAAGCGATTCAGGGATGACGAAGAGAACCAATTGAAGCCTTTTTTCAGAACTGGTTATGACGACGAGTAATTTTTCTTGCAATTTCTGATAACAAGAATTTGAATTACAGGAAAGTTCTGCATCATGTGCCCACCTGAAAAAATTCTCATCGCCAAACGTGCACTCGACGGTGTTCTGATTGAATCTCCGCTGTTGACGACGTGCAACGACAAGCCAATCTCAAAGTCACTTTTCGAGTTACAAACGCTGTTCAGCAAGAAGCATCACTTAATTCTCCCACGCGGCTCGCATTCGTTCATCGGACAAATCGTCAGCAAGAAGAATTACACGGTCGAACACGTCTGCAATCTCAAATACAAGATCATCGTGAGAACTTGCGGTCAATTTATTCCGCAGAACGAGGGCGTCAAGGTCAAATGCGACTTGTCAGACATTTGGGGATCAAGCTGCAAATTCTACTGCAAGAACAACGGAATTCTGACTCATCGAGAACCGGTCGTGTGCAATGACAACCTCCAGTGGCAAGGCGTCGAGCCTGAATGCATAATACAGCACAGTAAACACCTGAGTTGAAGATTCAATTAAATCTTGAGCTTTGAGCATTGTGTTCACTGACTAACATGCGCTTTTATTCTCTTCCGTG
>JPYR01000131.1:5861-15929 GCA_000775305.1 Belgica antarctica | reverse complement strand
ATTGTGCGCGATTCCATCGAACAAACAAATGAAAATTCTTTGCCTTCATTTGACTATGAAGAAAGTAAAGCGATGGCCAGCAGAAGCAGCAGACACCGAAATTTAAACAGTCGCAGTCATTTCATTCGACTGAATAAACATGTCTGCGCACATTAACACTTTGTGTATTTACTGTTCTTGTGAAGACGAAGAAATCGAAATCTGAGAGAAAATTTCATCTCGAAAACTTTTTTTAGTCTTCTTTGCCCCGTTTTGAGTGGCCTTCCCCCGCGCATCTCTTGAAATTGGTGGCTTTGTTTGCTCAAAAATGAAACTGAAGAAGGGAATGGAAAAGCAAAGATGTCGATACACTCGAGAAGAACCAGTTGTTCAAGTTTCCATCACTCGAAGATTAAACACATTTTACTTCGTTCTCGTTGGACGAAAGTCAAATATTTACCGGTTAAATTCTGGTTTCTGGCTGTCCATGGCTCTCGATCACCGTATTTTATTTTGAATCTCAATAATTTTCATGTCACCGGCATTTTATGATGTTTTGACTTTTAGCAATTAAAATGTCCAGCGATTCTCTTCGAGTTATGTTCCATTCATAATTGAAAAGTGTTTGCTTGGATCACAAGCTGCCAGTTCCGTTGGCCATGTTGATTTTTACGACGTCATTCTCGATAATCTCATTGTTCAATAGCGCTTGAAACTTCCGGCACTACCAGCCAAATGGGACATTCTTGGGAAATCGAACAGATTTCGTCAACACCGAGATTGAATTGCATTGGAAACATAAAAAATATTAATCCACTGGATCGCGTTCAATAAAAAATCTTTAGCTGCGTAAATTGATCTGCAAAGAATTTTTCCAAGTCGTAAAACGAGCTGCTTCGAAAGCGAGAAACAGAAGCGGTAATGGTTAATGCCACCCTCGCAAAATCAGTGTTTCTGAGGTTATGTTAAATAAAGTAAGTGTAAAAATTAGCGTTTACGGTTGTAAGTTCCTTTCAACTACTATCAAACATCACTGTTGAACACTCTCAACAAGGATTAAATCTTCCTTACACCACCAATTAACATTCTGTGCCAATTTTTATGCAAGTATAATGAGTCTTTACGATAATCACTGCCTTCGATGCGCAAGACAATAAAAGTAATTACAAAAACAAATACTCAGAAACCAACTTTTGGCTTCTTTGCTGTGTTCTGTACTGCAGGCACTAAAAGCAGATTAACGCCTCTGAGTAAACCCCGAAAAATTAATTATTTTATATCGCAAAGACATTTGCTTTTATGGCTGTTGTGTTTGTTCAACGAATGAAAATCGAAATCCATTTTTTTGGTGTTGATTAAGTAGCATAAAGATGTGAATGGTAATTGCGAGGGTGGCAATAACCATAACCGTTTTTGTTTCTCGCTTTCGAAGCAGCTCGTTTTACGACTTGGAAAAATTCTTTGCAGATCAATTTACGCAGCTAAAGATTTTTTATTGAACGCGATCCAGTGGATTAATATTTTTTATGTTTCCAATGCAATTCAATCTCGGTGTTGACGAAATCTGTTCGATTTCCCAAGAATTTCCCATTTGGCTGGTAGTGCCGGAAGTTTCAAGCGCTATTGAACAATGAGATTATCGAGAATGACGTCGTAAAAATCAACATGGCCAACGGAACTGGCAGCTTGTGATCCAAGCAAACACTTTTCAATTATGAATGGAACATAACTCGAAGAGAATCGCTGGACATTTTAATTGCTAAAAGTCAAAACATCATAAAATGCTGGCCGTAAAGTCGTCGATTTCATTTACGACGCATTAAAGAGATTTTATTATCGCTGAGATTGACTAATAATTAGATTACAACTGAAACTGACTCAATCTCGGAACGGAGACTCGAAGAAATCGTAAAATAATTTGCATAAACTTAATGGCTAATCTTTTGGCAAGGAAACATGTGTCGAACAGACTTTCTCATGGGATTCTACGTGTCTTCGAAAGGAACTTGCAATAAAACATCGTAAAACAACAGGTACCGGAGAAGGGGACAAAGGGAAACACTGAAGTTATGGAAATGAACGCCTGGGAAAGTATTTTTTAGTTCCGATTTGTCTTTTGCGCATTTTGGGAAATCCAAGAAAGTGCAATCGCCGTTCCCACGATCAGGTATTATGGACATGCTAAGGCCTACTAATTGTGTATGCGTTTCTAGTAATGCCATTCACCGTTCAAGAGCACAGATTTAGTCGTAAAAGCTTGTGGGCGATGTTTATTTATTTAAAACAGGATTATTTCCCTTGAAAATATAATCGAGTGAACACTCAAACTTCGTCGGATTTGAGGATGTGCCTTAAGCCTTATCACACTCAACAACATTATGTTAATTAATGTCGAAGTCTTGTGTTTTAGAAAAACACAGCGAGTGATTTAAATCTTTCAGGGCCTTAATCCCTTTAGATTGATGACGATATCAGAGGGGTTCTGCCAGCACTAACATTTTATTTAAGCAGCGAAAGAGCTTTGCGGGTTGAAGCAATTAACATTTATATTTATAAAACGGTTAGTTTTATTTTTGGGAGTTGTAAAGCGGTAATGGGTCGATAAATTTCAGGAATTTAAAGACGAAATTGACGCTTGAAGTGGGAGATTCTGGGGATGTCAACTGTTTTGAAGCAGAATTTAAATCTAATTTTTTTAAGTAATTAAATTTCTAGTAGTTATTTACTGGGGGTAATCAAAAGATCAGTCATCATTTTTTGAAGATATTTTCTGTAAATTTAATCAACATTGGAGATGTCAGTGTTGCAAAACTTAACTTCAAATTGAAAAGTCTTAAGAACAGACTCAAAGCTGTAATCATGGGAACTTACACTTTCTGTGCTGACTGACATCCCTGCCAAACCGACCCACTGATAACAACAAAATCCATAACAAACTACACAACAATTTCGTCCATTGCACAACTCCAAGTACATACATAAACTTGTTCATTGAGTAAGTCCCTCATTTACTGCATACCCTTAAGGTAAACGAGAATTACATAAAATCCTTAAGACTCTCAGGTAGAAGGAAGGGAAAAACTTCGTTTATTTGTTTGTGTAAGAATGGCTGGGCAGGTTTTTTACGAGTCTCTGGGAATTTCCATTTGAGGGAAGAAAGCGAGAAGGAATAAAGAATTTGAAGACTTCGTTTCCCTAGCCAATCGAAGGACTGTAAAATACTCGAAAAAGTAATCTCGAATACATAGGCCCGTAAAATTCACCTTGCTTCACTTCACCTTGCCGCTTGGAGTCGTTGAAAATTTATTTAAAGTTTAGTTTGCGTTGCACAAGTGCACCAGAAGGTTCAAAAATAATTGGCACAAGTGGAGTTGAAGCGTTTGGGACGTTCTTCAGCAAAAAATTTGAGTTTCAAAATGAAATACGATCGAAAGCCATTGACAGCCAGAAATCAGAATTTACCTGGTAAATATTTGACTTTCGTCCAAGAATAAATTTTCTTCGTTTTTTCCCTAAGTTCTTCCCGTTTCTTCAGCTTACTAGCCTTGCATAAATAAATTTAATGTTAAATTTCTTCTCTTCTACTCCTAATTAGGCTTATCAGCGCGCTGTGCCATGAAAGAGAAAAGCAAGAACGCAGCGCGATCTCGTCGCGAGAAGGAAAACGCCGAATTTCTCGAGCTCGCAAAACTTCTTCCGCTGCCGTGTGCAATCACGTCCCAGTTAGATAAGGCTTCAATCATTCGACTCACGACATCGTACCTGAAAATGCGACAAGTATTTCCAGACGGTAAGTGCCTGCACACTTTATCCATTAAATTTGTTTGTTGCCGACGACTCAGATGAATAGATTGGTGACAGGGAAAAGACGAGAGCGTCGTTTTCTGCTTGTCATTTTTAATGACAACTTCTCGACAGCAGAGTTTTGAATAAATTTCTGAAATTTTGATTAACAAGTTTGGCGTAATTGTGCATGAAATTGCGCTGGTTGGCGGAATTTTAAATTTCAATGGGATGAGAGTAAAAGTTTTGTCAAGTTTTTGGAAGAAAAAGTTTTGTTGCTATGAGGTTAGAGTGGAGTTTGTGATCACTTTCACACCAACCCCACTCGCTCCACAATTCATCGTCGAAGTTTTTAATGAACCAAGCTAGGAAGAGTTTTATGTAAATCTCAAAAACCTTTCGAGAAGTTTTCTGCTTCGCTTTCTTGCTCCTTTTGCCATCATTTGCTACGAGCAACAGCGGTGAACAATATTCACTAGCTGAATGAATAAATTAGATGAAGACTGTTGAAGAGAAGGAATTTTAATCCACACACTAACCTTATTAGAAAACGTGGTGATGGCGAAGACGGAGAAGTGACACAAAGTCTTTTGACAGATATCTTATCTCGATTCTTTGTGTTTTTGTAACAAAAATTTCATAAAATTATCTTTGATCTCGATCCAACCGACACCAAAGCACCATTCAGTCTTCCAACAATGAAAGCAAAACAAAGACGCTCGAAGAATGTTGATTAACTGCGGGTAGATTAAGTTGCAAGCGGAAGTTAACATGAAATCTCAGCGTTTTTTATTGGAAAATAATGAATTGCGAGTAATGCAATTAAATCGACAACAACGAAAGACCGGAGAATCCTTTTCCGTACTTGTCACCCCTCTTGTCGTGTCGACGTATTTAAAGGGCATATGCTGTGCTTCACTCCCTGCTGCTGTAAATGAAATCGAGTCTCTCGAAGTGCATACGTTCAATTAAACTTCTGTTTGCTGTGCAAATAATCGCGCTGAGTTGTTATTTTAACCATTTCATTTCATTCGGAAACGAGTGGCGAAGAAAAATCTCTTCAAATTAAAGGATAATTCTTGGCTTTTATTATTCTTTGAGTTGCTTTTTCACACATTGTTGGCGTCATTCGTGCAATTTACGTCATTGCAGGGTGGAACAGTAGGACACTGAGATTTGACTCTCATTATTTCCGTCTCATGTTTGTACGCCGCTTGGGTGCGGTGAGTCCCACACAGCCAGAGACTTTGCCGATGTGAGAACCTGCCCAAGGCAACTTTTCTTTTAATTTCCACTGAAATTGCAGAAGAAAGAAGACAACAGAGTGTTCGTTTGTGTCTCAATGCACTCATAATAGACAAAACGTAGATTCACAATGACACAAACAACTTCGCCTTCAACCTCGCTCGTGTTCAATGGAAAATTAAAAAGAATTTGAAAAGAAAAACAGAGCAGAAGAATTTTTTTTGAAGGGAAATTTTGCGCTGACAAACAGAAAAGTTCGCGTCTGAGTGAGTTTTTTGTGCATCAGCCTTCATTGAAGCACTTAAGGTCTGTCTCAAACTTCTAAATTTGTGAAATTTCATCACATCGAAGTTCATTGCCATCATCAGAACAATGAAACTGAACCTTGTTGATTTGATTTTAAGCAAACCCTTCTCATAAAAATCACGAAAATTTCTATTTTTTTGTTAAGTATTCCAAATCCCGGACAAGAACAATATTGAAATTCAGTTTTCCCCGCACTCATGTGCATGTTTTCGTTATTTAACCCCGGCATTAGCATTCAATTTGTTCAGCACTTCAACGCAATGTTTAATTGTTGTTCTTTAAACTGTTGCAGGCTTAGGCGAAGCGTGGGGTTCACAGCACATCCCATCAAATCCCCGAGAGCTGGCGATTAAGGAGCTCGGGTCGCATCTCCTGCAAACACTGGATGGATTTATCTTCGTCGTTGCGCCCGATGGAAAAATTATGTACATTTCCGAGACAGCGTCAGTGCATCTAGGCTTAAGTCAGGTGAGAATCGGGTGTGCACGTTGGATTTGCAAAATTTATTGACTCACGGATTTATCTCTGCAGGTGGAATTAACCGGAAATTCGATCTACGAATACATTCACAACTTCGACCAGGACGAAATGGTGGCAGTGCTTTCGCTGCAGCAAAATATGTTCGGTCATCAAACACCGCTCAACAACGCGCCACAAATGGAGAACATGTCACCAGTGAACTTAGACTCGGCAACACCTCCGCTCGTCGTGCCGCCAACAGTCAACCCCACCGTACCAAATTCGCAAATTAACATTAACAATTTCAATAATCAATCAACGACGCCAAATCCGAACTCATTCCCACCACAGCAGCACTCGCATCATCCATTGCATCACCACCCACATCATTTGCCGCGCCATCAAGAGACTCAAACGATCGAAATCGAACGAACTTTCTTCCTGCGCATGAAATGCGTTCTCGCAAAGAGAAACGCCGGTCTGACGACTTCAGGCTACAAGGTGAGACTTCCCTTCTATTCGAAACGACACAATGCACCGTGGTAATTAGATGCATCAGCACGCCAAAGCAGAAAAACTTTAATTAATCATTAGCCTTTGTGCCATTGTCAAAGGATTTTTCTCTCTCGCAACTCAAGAGAGTCGTTGCAAGTGCATTTGATGTTATTTTGGTGCATCGAATTCATGCCGTTGAACGAAATTACCATCTGAAAAGATGATGCACTGGGTTTCAAGTGCTTTTGAACTGCATCTTAAATTATTTTCCTTTCCATTGCAAATTCATGTTAATTAAAAATCCATTTTTGCTGATTCTTTGGGCCTGTTGTAGTCTGCTTATACCTTGATTGGTTAATTTATCCACTTTTTCAACTGTTCAGTATCATTTGTCTTGAAAACAAACCTAAAAGTATGTAATTTACAATGTTCAACCGATTCCCTAACCGACCATCGCCCCCAGAACAGCATAAAAATGCAAATTACGCATGTTGTGGCAATTATGCAATTTGAACGCTAGTTCATGGCTTATTTGCATTTATGTTTATTGAAAGATCATAAAGAAATTGCTGCAGGGTTAGTGCAGGCTTGGGTATCACTCGAAATAGCACATAATCTCCGTTTCCGCGGCTTTGTTCCGCGCAGTGAGTTAAGCTGCAACTTTGTAGCGAGTTGAACATTTGAATTTACAGTTTGTTTATTGTGTTTTTAGTCACGTATAATTATTATTACATTTTTGCCATTTCTCCGCACTCCATTGAGTCGAAGCTTTCCGTTGTGGTGCAAAATGCGAAAAAAAGCGTCGATGGTGATATCATTGCCATCCAATTACTGATCAGAACAAGATAAGCAAATTTCCTTCTCTTCTTCAGGTGATACACTGCTCGGGGTACTTAAAAGCTCGAGTTTATCATGATTCAAACTACAACGGCGAAGGCACCGGACCAACCTTCATCCAGAATCTCGGGCTCGTAGCGGTCGGGCACTCGCTGCCACCGTCAGCCATCACCGAGATAAAGCTCCATCAAAATATGTTTATGTTTAGGGCGAGCATGGATCTCAAATTAATTTTCCTCGATGCAAGGTAAGCGATAACAAGTTTTATGAGAAAATCGATATTTTCAAGCTGCTTTGCCTCCGTTCTTCTCGAATTTCCATCATGGCATAAACCGACAGCACAAATAATAAATTCCAATTTGATCATTTTTCTTTCTTCACGAGAGTTCAAATATTTGTTCTTCTACCGATTCCCAAGGCATCACCCATTTCCTGGCTCCCATTGTTGGGGCAGATTTTTTCATTCCATCCCATGCATCTCGCTCTGGCAGGCAAATTTCCGTCCCAAGGAACGGAAAAAAAATCTCTTTTGCAAACAGCTTTGCACTGGAGAGGGAAAAAAAGAATCAAAATCCATTAAACGTGTTAAATCTCGTCAAATTTGATGCAAATTTTCATTACGATTGCCCTGGAAATCAATTGCGGTGCAGTTCATACTTTTGTCCGTTCAATTGAATTATACCTGCAATAGATTTTACGACAAAAGTTCACTTTTATTGACGAATTTAGCATTGAATTTGACGAGATATTTTAAATTGAGGAACATTCAGCAAAGATGTTAAAGAAAATTTTCATTCGGAGTCGCTTTTCAAGGCACTGGCTTAGCGCTGTGATGATAAGTAGCAAGTTGTGTTGGATATTTCAGTAGCGATTTCGGATAGTGGGAGATATTTCGGATAAAAAGAGAAAAAACAGTAGCTGTTTAGAACGTGAGGGGGTTGAGTGCTTTTTTGAAAATTTAGCATTGAACTTGACGATGTATTTTAAATTGGGGAACGTTCAGCAGTGTTAAATAAAGTTTTAGATATTTCGGCATCGCTTTTCAAGGCGCCAAAGACGATGCTTACGCCCGCATGGAAATATCGATTTCATTTTCAACCCGCTAAAAATTTATTGCCCCGTTTAATGACATGATAGCTTCACTCACAATATTAATTACACGCTGTTTCTCTTGTTTCCATTAGAGTTTCACAATTAACCGGATTTGAACCGCAAGACCTAATTGAAAAGACGCTGTATCAGTACATCCACGCATCTGACATTCTTCCCATGCGATACGCACATCAAATATGTAAGAGTTCACACCGCGATTGTGGAAGCCCGGAAACTGATTGTTATTTACCGTTTTAGTGATGTATAAAGGGCAAGTGACCACCAAATATTATCGATTTATGACGAAAGGCGGTGGTTGGACGTGGGTGCAAAGCTACGCTACAGTCGTCCACAACACTCGATCATCTCGACCGCACTGCATTGTCAGCGTAAACTACGTGCTTAGTCAAAAGGAAGCAAAGGATTTGCTGTTAAATGAATTTCAAGGCAGCATCATTAGATCACCAGCAGAACCAGTGACGACACCGAGTCGAACACCTGTTATCAACACTCCAACACAAACGCCCGTTTATCAGAATGCGCCTCAGCAAGCACCGCTAGCCAGTCAAGCGACAAATCACCAGCTTCACCAAAAGGAAATCCAAAGCTTTCAGCAGTCCAACAACAACAATAATCACATGCACATATCGCACAATGAGACGCAGCTGCATCATCATCATCATCAAACGACAGACTTTGAATACAACGCGTACGCCCATCAGTCGATGGCGAATCATCAGCCCATGAGTCACCACGACGACTTCAGTGACCACACGGATCAATATTACAACTATTTCATGGACAACAGCTCCGGATTGCCACCTCAGAGCGACTCAAATGGCCTTCGACCGTACTCAGCGGCTTCCAACAGTTGTTCTAGCACAAGCTCGGATGAACAGCAGCATCAGCACTTGTACAATAATCACCAAATCCAGCAGAATTCAAACCTCCATCAGCAGCACTTCGACACCGACTACACATTTTCATTCCCGAACTTCCCCAACGACTCTTCGAACGCGTCTCTTTACAACCCCGATTTCAAGACTTCCGCGAACGCCCACTACACGAGCGTAATCGTCGACAACACCAACAACCAGAATTATCTGACAAACGAATTCGTCCATTGAGTGAACGACCCGCGCCCAGCTGCAGCGTAAAAAGACCGTTCAGATAGTTCTAAGTTTTAAATTTAGGTTCCCTCTCAAGTTTTCGTTTTTATTGACTAGAAACATTTGAACAATGAACATGAAAATGCGTAACAATAAATAATCTCATTAGAATAATTAAAGACATTTTAAGGATAAGAAACGAGAAACTGATCTTCATCGAGGAGCTTCGTAAAACGTCTACTTAAATGTACATAGAAAATTTTTCTTTGTCGACTTTTCATCCCGAGAAAGAAATCTTGTTCGCAAGAAGACAACAAATTTATAGTTTTCAACTAGAAACATATTTAATAAAAATGTATTTTGAAGAATTTCAACGAAAGCGTTTGTAAACTTTGAGTTTTCATCACATTGAGTACTTAGAGGGAATTCAGAGAGCGTTGGCACGTGTTAATGTTAATGTTTTGACTACTTATCGATTAAGATCGAAGATTGAGGAAAGTTTTTTGGTTCTAGACACCATGTTTGACAAGGCTTGACTACGGCTACGACTGCACCAGGCAGTTTTTAAATAATTTATTCACTATTCATCTTGTCTTTCAGTGATGATTCATTTGATGATGAAAAATGGCAAAGTGCTGATCTTTATCGGTGGCTGATTTTTCAAGCTGACTATTGAATGCTTCAAGCTGAACTTTGAGTCTTCACTTTTAGACAAATTGTTCTTCATAGAAATTTTAAACTTTCTAATCTAAGTTTGTGTACG